>MPIZ01001003.1:0-10942 GCA_003258685.1 Prolemur simus | reverse complement strand
AAAAAAAAAAAATATATATATATATATAGGATTTGTTGTCCCTTTGTTAGCAGAAAACTGTGATCTTAAACAACTTCAGGTCCATCAGAATCTTTCCCAAGTAAGAATGGAATGGACATTTTTGGTGATGCTCTAAGTTGCCTATTGGCTTCCGCTGTCATTAGTGGGAAAGAAACTATCTACCTGCTTGTGTTTTTTTCAAATATTGAGATGTCTGTTTATAGTTCTAGTCATCTATTTGAGAGAAGTCTCAAACAGCTCCAGGTGAATTAATCAAAAATAAATATTGGGAAAGCGTTCTGCCAATGACCAATGTGTCCAAAACTCAGAGTCTTGATCTTCAGTCTGCTTATCTTAGCACTGGAGAGTCTGCTTCTTGGTTCTGAAGGAATAGAGAAATGATAGAATGTGCAGAACTTATCTTTGAGGAACACATTTTCTACGAGAAAGAATTAAAATCACAAAAGAATAAGTGTAAGGCAAATTACAGTATTATACCTCCAAAATCATATATTTAAGTGGAGTGAAAACTTAGAGGAATGGAGCGATCAAAGGGAGAATGGTTAATGAGGACATTTGAGATGATCATATTTGTATAGGACTCTATAGGTTATGAAGCACCTTTTCTCTCTTTTTTTAATTTTTGAAAATTTTAATTTTTTGTGTGTTTGAAGTTGAGAACAGTATTTTTTCATACTTACTGACTTATAATGGAATAATAAAATTGTATTTATTTAAGGTGTGTGACCCCAGCTTCTGTCCTCTTCTGTGGTATTCCTGGAATACTGGATACAATAGTGGGAGCTGGGGCAAAGACAAGGCTATTTCAGGCATAATCCTTTGGGAACCACTTCACAAGATTCCTCTCCTAAGAGCATAGTGACTCTCGAGGGGAGGTGGGCTCTGGAGGTGCTTGTAACTATCTAGTTGTCAAGGATAGCTGAGATGTTGTTGGGTCTGAAGGAAAAGAGGCTGCCTGATACTTGACCTAAGATTTTACATTTAAGAAAGGGCAGGGTAGTGGGTTTCCTCTGCAAGCCTGTGGATTACTTTGGTTAGAGTAACTTTAAAAATTAGATCCGTAAACTTTGTTCATAACCTGCAACCAATAAGGGAAATCTGGTTTTCCTTTCTTCCATCGCTTCAGATTAGATCATCTCTGCTGTAAATTAAACAAGGAGAGACATTTAGGATTATATTTTTACTGTCATCAGTTTCCTGACTCTCTGCCACAACTGTTCAAAACACACCTTAGTTTGTACTCCATTGACGTATGAAAGGACAGTATTCATTTGACGTCTTTTTAGTATTTACAGTTTCATTTATATAGCAAGTAGAAGTAGATGATATTTTGAGCCAAGAACAACCTTGCATTAAAGTAATTCAGCAGTGTTGAGTACTTTACCAAATGAATATCTAACCTCAGTGAAAGATCTAAAATGGTGAGAGAGTTAAGAAACATCAAGGGCTCAATTTAAGAGTAACATTTTGAGATTTTACATAATAAGACAGAGGTACTTTTCTTTGTAGAATTAGAAAGTGTTCTTTTCATGTAAGTACAACTAGCAAAATGTTCTTTGATCTTTTTCTTTCTTTTTGAAAATTAAATGATATGATTTGGAAAAGGAAAGTTGTGTTTGTACCTGTTCCTAACTAAAGGTCAGCAACGGATATGGCTGAAAACCCTCTGTTACATGCCGTATCCTGAACCCGAATTCACTATTTATATGTACAAACTAGTTAAGTATGAAGTATTTCTTAATGCTTTTCTTTAAAAATGTTTGTACTTATTTGTGACTTGTATATTCTTATTATAAGTTAAATATTTGCCATTTATATTAACTTATGTACAGGCATGAAATGTAAATTGACTGAATAATTTGGAAAACATTTACTTTCTTTTATTTACATTCTTGATATTCAAGTCGGTAGACTTGAAGCAAAACATAGTTGCCTCACATTATTTTGTTGTTAACATCAGTGTTTTGTGTAGGAAAACTCACCACATCCTTGTTAATATAGCACTCTCCAATAGAAATTCCTGTGGTGGCAGAAATGGTCTATAATCTGCTTCATCCAACACAGTAGCTACTAGCCACATGTAGCTACTGAGTACCTGAAATGTGGCTACTGCAACTGAAGCACTAAATTTTTAATTTTATGTAATTTAAATTAACTTAAATTTTAATTTAGTCACATGTGGCTAGTGGCTGCCATATTAGACAATGCAGCAATACATTCACTTGCTGTTTATCTCAAATATAAAGATGATCACTTTTTAGAAGCTAGTATAAAGGCATTACATTGCTTTTAAGGAACAGATAGAAGTCTCAGCTTGTTCTTTAAAATAATTGTGTCCAGCCAAGCAGACTTGGGATGAAGAATGTGCAAACATTTTAATTGAATTGACTGATAAGTTTTATTTGCTTATTCCTTTATTCACTCAGCAAACATCAATTAAGCACCTAGTAAGTGCTCTGCATTGTGCTAAGTGCTTGGGATACAGGAAGTTTAAGGCATGTTCACTGTTTTCAAGAAATTCACCAGGTAGAAAAGGTAGACAGAAAGTAATAAGAAACTTTCATATAAGACAGAAGAGGGCTGAGAAAAAGAGAATAGTTAAGGATGACTTGCAGGTTTCAGCCTTGAGTGACTGCATGGAGGATGGCACTATTCACCAAGCTGGGAGACACTGGAGGAGAAAGAGGGGTCTGGACCATGTTGAGCTGAGTTTAGACACCCAAATGCATGTACTGAATGCAGTTGCATATATGGGTCTACAGTTCAGGAAGAGGTCTTGAGATGAAAATGTGGGAGTCACCCCTAGTTGAAGCCAAATGATACAATATGGTCTGCAAGGGAGATAACATGAAGAAATAACAGAGAGCCAAGAGCAACCAAGAGGTACCAGCATTCATTAAGTCAGAAAACATTCTATTAGGCTAAACTGGCTTATAAATTTAGTCAAAGACTAATTTTTTACAATTTTAAAATAATCTTTATTAACAATTTTATTTTTACATGATGTGTGGGCCGATTTACAAGTAATACCATTTATGTCTAAGTCACTTGACACTGAAAATCAAATCAGTAAGAAATACATATTAGACATTTTATAATTCAGTCATACACACAAATGACTGAATTAATTCATTAAGTAGTTGTTCCATGCTGTGGAAATTAATACTTCCTAAATATTACTTACTTTGAATATCCAAAAATATTTTTCAGGCTCTTCTTAATTTTATAGTATTAGAAATGAATGATATAAATAAAATGGATTTTTGGCTGGGTCCTGTCAAATACAGAATGAAAAATTTCTCTCCATTGCATCAACATTCACTTTTTGAAATCATGCTGAATATTCCAGTTATTCTATTAATTATGTGTCTTCTGAATGAATTCAGAAGCTTTCACAGTTATTTTGTCACTGTCTTGCTGTTCCTAGGTCTTGTTTTTTATAATATATATTATCAGACCCCAGTTTCTCATTTTGTGGAGTAAAAGGGGCTTTTCAAAAGAAAAACTTGAAAAAATAAATTTTAATAACAAATTCTCACTTATGAAAAATTTTAAGGCTTGATACACTATTTTGAATATTAAAAATAAGTTTCTCATTCATTCTCCCTCTCCCAAACTCCTACTTAATTGGTGAAAAGTAAGCTAGTATTTAGATTCTAGTGTGCCACAAAGCTGCATTCTTACCTTGGGCATCAAAATTCTAATTTTGATAGAAATGAATTGTTAATGAGCCTGAGAATGGAGAGTTTCTCTAATTACAGGAAATAAAATTAAATTTTGCCTGAAGGCATTTATTATAATTTCAGTTGGTTTAAAAATTGAGAAAGAACATTTTACTCACACACCTGGGCTTGATTTTTGTCTTGCTGTGCTCACCACTGTTAAAAATAAGCATTGAGACCTATAGCAAACTTCATTCTAATGACATTCTCCATAATTTTTTTTGTAGATGTGATGCAGAACAACTTTCTCTGTAGGAAAAGTGACACCTCAAATATTGATGATATCATGTATTAAGAAAAATAAAACAAAACATTTTTCTTATTTGAACCTTATTTTCATTGTATGATAGAAAATTTTGAATAATGGCAAGTGAGATATGGTTACCATCTCTCTTTTCACTTATTTATAGAAGTGTTCGTGGTCAAAGAAGAAGTTCCAGAATGCAAGCTCTGCGTGCTCCATCTACTGCTGCTGCCTCCAACGTATGTACATTGAAAGCCATAGATTTAATGTTTGGACCCGTATCCCCATGATGTTGATTATTCAGTTAATGTGTGTTGCTTTTAATTTAATTTTAAGATTTTAATTTCAAGAAGTATCTCATATAGGCATAGCAGATGAGCAATGTTCCACATTTTGCCATTTTGTAGACATTTCTTATTGGGAGCCAGTAACTGCTTAGAATGGTCCCTGAATAGCCTAAAAAAGGATTAATCTAAGCTCTATTCCAGACATTTATCAGTGTCTTTTTGTTTTTTTGAGTGCATTTTATAGTGAAAGTTTACTGATCTGCCTGCTGCAGAGTAGACTCATAAGATTGTGTCACACCATCATGGGCAAAACCCAGTCCCTAATTAGCCTGGGTTGTCCCCATCCTTTCCTTAAGACCTTAAGTCTTTCATCTATTTACTCATTCATCAGATGTTACTATAGAGAATCCTTTAGGGACATACATTAATAGAAACCTAAAACCTGGGTCATTCCTCAATAATCTGAAACTCTAGCCTTGGAAATAAAATGAAACTGCAAAAAGAGAGGTACTAAAGGACAAAAGAGACATTTCCAATGTTAAAAAGTGGCAGGGTGGTCCTTCACTTTACCTGCTACTCCATGGGTACATGTAACACAGCTGATAGACTAGATCACCACAGTAGTAACAGTACTACAGAAAAAAAATATGGCTGAGGCATAAGAAGATAAAGTTTTGATTCCTGATAATGCCACTTACCAGTTAGGTGGCCTGGGGAAAGTTATTTTACCTCAGAGTGCCTCAATTTCCTCATCTATAGAATGGAAATGGTAATAATAATATCTTCCAGGCTATCTCATAGGGATGTAATAATGCTCAAAGGAATCTTACTAGTATCTTGTCTGTATTCCTGCAATAGAAGGAAACCTCTGTGAGAGCAGGGACCTTTGGCTGTCTATTTTTTTTTTAATTTCAGCCTATTATGGGGGTAAAAAAGTTCAGGTTATATATATTGCCCATGCCCCAGTCAGAACTTCAAGTGTGTCCATTCCCCAGACAGTGCGCGTTGCACTCATCAAGTAGGTATACACCCATCCCTTCCCCCCAGCCCCCACCTCTGTCCGATACCCAATTGGTGTTATTCCCAAATGTGCACTTAGGTGATGATCAGGGAAACCAATTTTCTAGTGAGTACGTGTGTTGCTTATCTTTCCATTCTTGGGATGCTTCACTTAATAGAATGGGTTCCAACTCTCTCCAGGAAAACAAAAGAGATTTCCAGTATCTTGCAGAAGGCTTGGAACACATAGTAGGCACTCATAAATATTAGATACACAAATGAGTAATTTATGTTAAAGCACTCTGTTATTTTTATAAAACTCTTCAAATATATGGTAAAGGGCTTTCAAGAGTAGTACAAACAGGCTACATGTGTGGACTGTCACTCTGGATTTCAGGCTTCTATGTGGTTTTTGCCTGAAAGGATTCACACATTCCTGGGGTCGGTGCAGATAGCAGGTCTTTTCAATATTTGTTCTCTTATAACATGGAGATGCTGTGAGCACATAATTTAAGCATGAAGTGCTAATTTTGTATTGAATTTTCCAACTATTTCTCATTTAAGAAAGTACTACTATGTAAATAAAACTTTCTCCCTTCAGAGGAAGTACCTCTTTTTATCCTAGCATTCTCTTTAAAAAAGTATGAGACAAGGAGGAAATTAGGTAGAAGAAGGCCAATTTAAACAGAGCAATGTTCTGTTTACACACAAAGTAATAACAGGTATGCTAGGAAAAGATGCCAAGCTAACTATATAGCTCTAGCCATCAGTCTAACATCTACCCAGCTGTCAGCTTTACTTCATCAGTCAGTCAGCTGACAAATATTTGCCCAGGATCTATAGTGTACTGCATGTGACCTATAGAGTACTGCATGTGAAGAATCCGGAGTCCTTAATTAGTGTGTTTTGAGGAAAGCTGGATTAAAATATCCTCACTTTACAAAGCATATGAAACCTAAGTTATTATAACATTTGAAGAAAAGAGTTTTGTTAAAAAAAAAAAAAGAAACCCATAATTCCACTGCCGTGGCACAGGTGCTATTTAATTGTGCTTATTCCTATTCAGTCTTAGTTCACCAACATATATATTTTTCATATAGTTAGGATGAAAAATATAGCTTACATGATATTTCATACTCTTGGCTTCCACTTATTACCGTGTAAGTTCCATTTTTCTACAGTCCCATTTTTGATCATTTCAGTAACTATACATTATTCCATGGAATTGGGGGACTTCTGCTTCCAACCAAGATGGAGTGGGAGGGGCTAGATTAACTTTCCTGCCTAAAATAAGCAAAAATAAAACAGACAAAATATATGCCATAAAACTTTTCAAGATAATGGCCATCAGGCAATAAAGGCTAGGAATCCTTTAGCAATGGGAAACCAATGAGGTGAGCCCCACAGTTACCACAGCTTACTACCTAGCAAGTTTCTAGGCCATGTGGCAGAGAGGAAGAACACATGGAGCCCAGTGGACTGCCTGAGTTAAGGAGATTGAGCTGAGAGTATAAGGAGACTAAGTTTGCTAGCAGAGTCCCAGAGAGGAGAGAGCTGCAGGGAGAGAGAATGCCAGAGATCTGTGAGAGTCCCCCTCTATAGAGTGTTCAGCAGATTACTGATTGGCACATGTATTTGAAGAAGCAACTTGAAGTGGGGGAAGGGAAAGAATCATCTGAGAGGATTATTGGGAATAATGCCAGTACTCACAAAGGGCCAGTAATAGTTCTTGTTTGTACCAGCCACACTGGAAATCCTCTTAATATACAGGGCACTAGGTAAGAGTACACAGAAAGGTCTTGCCTTGGGACTGGGGGAAAGTTAGCCCTAGGCTTAACATTGCTTTGGTTCCCACTAACAAATCATAAAGGCAAGACTGAAAAGGATCAAACTGTTTGCAAGTGTCTTCCGTCTGTTTTGTGCAGTTTGGTTTTTCAAGGCTAGTGTGTTTGAAATGGTTTGAGGTTTTGTGGTTTGTTGACACTCCAAGGAACTTAGAACATGTTAGCTTCCTTTTACTTGGTGAGCTGTCCATGGCATTTGCAAATGCACACAGAATACCTGAGATGGGGTAACTTATAAAGAACAAAGATTTATTTCTTATAGTTCTGGAGGCTGGGAAGTCTAGATTGATGGGCCTACAGCTGGTGAGGGTCTTCTTTCTGCATCATCACAGGATGGAAGAAGGGCAAGAACCCTATCGAAAGAGAGAGAAGAAGGGGGATGAACTTATCAGGAGCTCAGTCCTGTGGTAACTAACCTACTCCTGAGATAATGGCATTAATCCTATGCCCTCATGACCTAATCACCTTCTAAAGGTCTCACCTCTCAACACTATTGCATTGGGGATTAAATTTCCAACACATGAACTTTGGGAGAAACATTCAAACCAGAGTATCAAGTATAATTTAACTACATTCTAGAACAATGATGAAGATATTTATAGAAATACAAAATATTTATTAACCTATGAGGTACAATTAACAATACTGTGGCATTCAGTCAAAGATTACCAGGCACACAAAGAAGCAGTAATATATGAGCCTTATTGAAGGGAATAACCAATCAATAGAAACCCATGCAGAACAAACACAGAATTAGTGAACCAAGTTACTAAAACACTTATAACTGTGTTGTGTATGTTCAAAATTTTAAGTAGAGGTGTGGAAGATAGGGAGAAAAAACCTCAAATTGAAATTTTCGTGAAAACTATGGTGGGTGAGACTGATGGCAGATTAGACACTATAGACTTAGTAGATTAGTGGATTTAAAGACAAAACAATAGAAACTCTACAAAACTAAGCATAAGGAGAAAAAAAATTAAAAAAAAGAAAAGAACATCAATTTGCTGTTGGAAGCTTCAAGAAGCCAAATATATATATATATATATATATATAAATGGAGTCTTCAAAGGGTGGGGGGTGGTTGCAGAGAAAAATATTTGAAATAATGATGGCCAGAAAATTTTCCACATTTGGTTAAATCTGTAAAGCCAAAGATCCAAGGATCTCAACTAAATGCAAGCAGAAGAAACATGAAGAAAACCACACCAAAGCACAGAAGCCCCCTGCCAGGGATCATCATATTTTGGTCTATCAGCTGTTGCTGTAGACAACCCTGTAATCAAAAACAATCATGTTCTACTGAAAACAGCTGTTAATTGATAAGGAACTGAGTACAAGGTGTTTGTGTTGGGTATAAAGTTCCTTTAACAAAACCATTACCTCACCATTTGGACAGCAATGGCTAATGTGGAAGCATTGATGCCAATCTAAAGCAAATCTTTCCTTTCTGTGTACAAAGTACTTGCTCTTAATGATGAGTTTAGGGGATGTATGTTACCAGCTACTGACATTCTGCCACCCATTGCTAGAGATCTGTTGCTCCTGAACCATGTTGCACTAAACAGGCATGTTTGGCAGAATTGGGGCTTGTTCATTATCAGGTTGCTTTCTCACCCAAATCCATTGTGCCTGGCAGTGGCTTTGAGCATGAACCAAAGGCTTGGTGAGGTGGAAGAACCGTAGTACATATCAGACTCCAAGCAGTCTACTTGAGCTGATTGTGTGCAAATGGAAGGACACAACAAACCTGGCTTAGGGAGTAGCATAAGAGCACCTTGCAGTGATGTTACACCTACTTTGATTAAGTGGTAGGCACTTAATTGTTTATTCATTCAAGAGATACTTAAGTATATAGAAAGTTGTCTAAGAAGGTCAGCCCTAAAGAATAATGATAATGCTAACAACTAAAGTATACTGAGGAATTCCTATTTGTCAACCATGGGGCTAGGTGCTTAACCCTCACAATAGCCCCATGTGGCATTATCATTCCAGTTTTACAGATGGTGAATCTTGGGCTCTTGTTATTGAATAACTTGCCCAAAGTCACATAGTAAGTGGCAGAGCCAGGATTCAAACCTAGGTCTGTCTGATCCCAGTATCTATATTTCTTACTACACAATGAAGCATGTACTTTCAAAGCTGTCTGTTTGTTCATGTTGCCCTATTCTTTGTTATACAGTTTTCCTTTGTTTCTTTATATCTTTGAACATTTTAAATGTATTTACTTTTAAAGGCTGTTTCTGATTCTTTCATTTACTGATTCATTGAGCAAATATTTATTGAACACCTACTATATACTAGACATTGTTTTAGGTTAGGAGGATGGATTCATCATTTAACAAAACAGTGAAAAAATCTTGCTCTAGAGGAGCTCACATTTGAGCATTGGGAAATACACAATAAATTAGATAAACATATTAAATTAAAAAATAATATATTAGAGGATGATGAGAGTTATTGGAAAAGTAGAGCAAGATGAGGAGGATTGGGAATATAAGAGGTAGGGGAGTATAGTATTAAATATGAGCAAAGACTTGAAGGAAGTGAGAAAGCTAGCCATGAAGGTATCTGAGGGGGAGACTATTTCAAGAAGAGGAAAAATAATTGCAGGGCCTTGAGATGGAAGTGTGCCAGCCCAGTCTGGGTCTAGTCCTTCCAGGACCTTGAGGTGGAAATGTTTAGAGGAATAGCAGGGAGGTCATAGGAGCAGGAGCAGAGTGCGCAAAGCTGAGAGTTGGTATTGATGAAGGCAGAGAGATAGTGGAGGTAGGTTGAGTAGGGCCTTGGAAACCATTGTACTGATTTTGGCATTTACTCTGAATGAAATGGGGAACCATTAGAAAATTTTGAGCAGACGAGTGGCATAATCTGACTTGTTTATTAAAAGAGTCACAGTGTTGAGAATAGACTGTGGGGAGGAAGGGCAGAAATGGAAGCTAAGGAGACCAGTTATGAAGCTATCTCAGCAACCCAAATGAGAGATGGTGATAGCTTGGACTAGGTAGTAACGGTAGAAGTTATGAGAAATGGTCAGATTCTACATATATTTTGAAGGAAGAGCCTTTGGATTTGCTGGCATTTGATGAGGAGTGTGAGAAAAAGGAGTTCAGGATGACGTTAAGATGCTTGACCTGAGCAACTGGTAGTATGATGTTGCATTAACTGAAATGGAGACAATTATGGGAAGAATTTGCAAGCTTAGGAGCGTTTTGTCTCGTGTGTGTGGGTGTGCGTGTGTGGTGGGTGAGAGGATTAATATCAGGGACTTAGTTTTGAAAATGTTTATGATCCCAGTTCCCATTAAACATACAATTGGAGAGGTAATGCTGGACTGGAGATTTGAGTTTGGTAATCATCAACATGGATGCTCTTAGAGCTATAAACCTGGATAAAGTCACCAAGGTAGATAGCATCAAGGACCAAGGACTGAGCCTTGGACTACATCCGAAGTAGGAGGAAGAGGAGAAATCAGCAAAGGAGATTGAGAAGAAGTGACCAGTGAGGTAAGAGGTACGCCAACTGAAGAAAGTATTTGCAGAAGGAAGGAATGATGAACATTGTCAAATAATACTGACGGATTAGGCAGGTTGACAATTGAGAAGTGACTGTTAGATTTAGGATGTGTAGGTCATTGCTAAACTTGAGAGAAGTTTTGGTGAAGTATGGTGGGGTGCAGGGAGTTAATGTCTGATTGGAGTAAGTTTAAAAGAGGATGATAAAATTGGAGACATTGGGTATAAAACCCTTTTGAGAGGTTTTTCTGTAAAGAGAATCACATAAATGCGGTGGCAGGTGTAGAAGGGGTGGCATCCAGACAGGATTTTT
>MPIZ01001000.1:413390-439496 GCA_003258685.1 Prolemur simus | reverse complement strand
ACCCTTGATTCTGCTCTCTTGTCTGATAGCTCTCGCAAGGACTTCCAATACTATGTTGAAAAGTAATGGGGACAGTGGGCAGCCTTGTCTGGTTCCAGTTGTGAGTGAGAATGCTTTCAATTTTTCCCCGTTCAGTATGATGTTGGCTGTGGGTTTGTCATATATGGCTTGTATGATTTTTAGGTAGTTCCTATTTATGCCTATGTTGTTAAGTGTTTTTATCATAAAAGGGTGCTGAATTTTGTCAAATGCTTTTTCTGCATCTATTGAGAGGATCATGTGGTCTTTGTTTTTGCTTCTATTTATGTGGTTAATTACATTTATAGATTTTCGTGTGTTGAACCACCCCTGCATCTCTGGGATGAAGCCTACTTGGTCGTGATGAACTATTTTTTTAATAAGCACTTGGATACTATTTGCTAGGATTTTATTGAGAATTTTTGCATCTACATTCATGAGAGAAATTGGTCTGTAGTTTTCTTTTTTTGTTGCATCCTTTCCTGGTTTTGGTATCAATGTTATATTGGCTTGGTAGAATGTGTTGAGGAGAAATCCATCCTTCTCAATATTGAAGAATAGTTTATGTAGGATGGGCACCAGTTCATCTTTGTATGTGTGGTAAAATTCAGGTGTGAACCCATCTGGACCGGGGCTTTTCTTTTTGGGAAGGTTTTTTATTGCTGTTTCAATTTCAGTTCTTGATATTGGTCTATTCAGGAATTCTATTTCTTCCTGATTGAGCTTGGGAAGGCTGTGTGTTTCTAAAAATTTGTCCATTTTCTCCCCATTTTCCAATTTGTGTGCATAAAGATTTTTGTAATATTCATAGATAATATCATATATCTCTGTGGCATCGGTTTTGATTTCTCCTTTCATGTTCCTGATGGAAGTTATTAAAGATTTTTCTTTTCTGCTCTTGGTTAGTCTAGCCAGTGGTGTGTCTATTTTATTTATCTTTTCAAAGAACCAAATTTTGTTTTATTAATTTCCCTTATAGTATTTTTGTTGTCCTTTTCATTTAATTCTGATTTGATCTTAATAATTTCTCGCCTTCTGCTGGGTTTGGGGTCAGTCTGTTCTTCTTTCTCCAGCTCTTTGAGTCTATTCATTAAGTTGTCTATTTGTAAGTTGTCTGTCTTTTTGAAATAGGCATTTATGGAAGCAAATGGCAGCCAAAAGAAAGCTGTTGTGGCAGTTTTAATTTCCAATAACTTAGTCTTTAAACCAACCAAAGTAATAAAAGACAAAGACGGTTACTACATACTGGTGAAATGCACAATTCAACAAGAAGACATAACCATACTTAATATATATTCACCCAACCTAGGCGCACTCAGATTCATAAAGCAAACCCTACTCGATCTAAACCAAATGATAGACAACAACACTTTAATAGTTGGAGACTTTAACACCCCAGTGACAGCACAGGACAGATCCTCCAAGCAGAAAATAAGCAAAGACATAGTAGACTTAAACCGAATGCTAGAACAAATGGGCCTGACTGACATCTACAGGACATTCTACCCGAAATCCACTGACTATACATTCTTCTCATCAGCTCACGGGACACTCTCTAAGATTGACCATATCCTAGGACATAAAGCAAGTCTTAAAAAATTTTTAAAAATAGACATCATACCCTGCATCTTCTCAGATCACAACGGAATAAAAGTAATAATCAACCCTAAGAGGAACTCTCATTCCTACTCAAAGTCATGGAAGCTAAACAACCTTCTCCTGAATAACAATTTTGTAAAGGAAGAAATTAAGTCAGAAATCAAAACATTCTTTGAATTGAATGACAAAGGTGACACAACTTATCAAAATCTATGGGATGCAGCTAAAGCAGTCCTGAGAGGAAAATTCATTTCCATAAATGCCTATTTCAAAAAGTCAGTGAATTTCTTTAGCAAGTTTTAGGACCTAGCCATAGGACAGCATTCAACAAAATTAAATATCTTATCATAAAAAAAAATAAAAAAGAAGGTTCTCACTAAATGTTTCTTGAATTAATGAATGAATGATTGCATTCAACTCATTATACCTACTATGCTTTCTTCTGAAAAGGGTTCAATAACAGTTATAAGTACAACTAGTTTAGGTTGATAAGATACTTCACAGTTACTGTAAGTCTCTTTTTTTTTGTAAACTTTCGTTTTCTTTTAAGGGCTCACTAATACTGTTTTTTGAAGTTAGAAAGAAAAAATAACCCAGTCCAATTCTACCACTTGCCTAAGATTCATACTCAGTATGAAGTGAATAAAATGAGGCAGCACTTCATCACAATTTGCTCACTTTTGTAGTTTGACATCAGGTGTCTAGTTACCTAAATTTACCTACCCAATCTCGTTAGCAAAAGCAGTCCCTCACACAGGTAAGCTTCCCAGCTTAGGATCCCCAAGCACTATGATAAAGCAAAGCCTTACTATAGTTAATTTTGGAACTGATGAAATAGGTGAAATCAACTAGATTTTAAAAACAAGACTTTTGTCACAATTTTTATTATGTGAATTTCTTATAATAAAGAGAAGGGATATCTTTATGTAGATTTTTAAAAGAGAGGCGAACTGTCATTCTGTGGCACAGTAGGAAAGGGGGTTAAATACTACATGGGTACCCGTAGTATAACTTTGCATTTAATGGATTTTTTTTTGACATGGCTTTCTTTATATTAATTTCTTTTTTTTTTTTATTTCAGCTCTTCATGGGGGTACAAAAGCTCAGGTTATATACATTGTCCACGTCCCACCCATCTCCCTGAGTCAGAGCCTCAGGCATGTCCATTCTCCAGACAGTGTGTCTGGCATTCACCATGTAGTCATACCTCCATCCCCTCCCCCCACACCTCCCCGAGTCAGCACCTTCAAGCATGACCATTCCCCCGATGGTGCGCAACGCACTCATCATGTAGGCATGCATCCATCCCCTCCCCCAGCCCCCCATCTCAGTCTGATATCCAATTGGTATCCTTCCCTGATGTGCATTTCGGTGATGATCAGGGAAACCAATTTTCTGGTGAGTACATGTGATGCTTGTTTTTCCATTCTTTGGATACTTCACTTAATAGAATGGGTTCCAACTCTCTCCAGGAGAACCAAAGAGATGTCATATCATTGTTATTTCTTATAGCTGAGTAATACTCCATGGTATACATATACCACAGTTTACTAATACATTCGTGGATTGATGGGCACTTGGGTTGTTTCCACATCTTTGCAATTGTGAATTGTGCTGCTATAAACAGTTGGGTGCAGGGGTCTTTTTTATAGAATGACATTTGTTCTTCTGGGTAGATGCCCAATAATGGGATTGCTGGATCGAATGGTAGGTCTACTTGAATCTGTTTAAGGTATCTCCATAGTGTTTTCCATAGGGGTTGCACTAGTTTGCATTCCCACCAGCAGTGTGTGAGTGTTCCTGTCTCTCTGCATCCATGCCAACATGTGTTACTTCTAAGGTAAAAAATAAATTTCCTCAATACTTTGATTTTATGGAAAAGAAACTTAGACTGAAAATTCCTACTGCTAATTTGCCCTTATCATTTGGGCAAAACAGGAACATAAGGTGTAAGCCCAGTTAAAAAACTAACTAGTTTGAATTTCTTTGTCTTTATTGATAGAAACCTGTTCCCTGGAAAGACCATTAGCTTAGGCCCCAGGGCCTCTGTCCATTAGTATCTGCTCCACATTGCATGGCATTAGTGTCATTGGTGTATATTAAGATTATCTCACCTCTTTTAGCATTTCTGTCCATTTATATCTCCATCATGCTACATAGTATAACATCCTTTGTATATACTGGGATCCAAGACAAAATGTACTTTGTTTGATGGAACACTCAATACATAGCCAGAGAGTTTTGGTTGCATTTGGGAAGGTCAACTTGAATTCTGTCATCCCTTGCAAGTTTCCTTTAAAACCTGTCATATTTATCTTGCATGATGATACATCATGATAGAACATAATTAATGGGAATAAGTAGTGTAAATTAAGTGATCTTTTTTATAGTGGTTACTTTTACAGCATGTAACGAACCTATGTTATAAAACTACAGTAATTATGAGATTTTAATTTCATTGATCTTAATTTTATATTCTCCTATTAAATTATAGATTCATTGTTCTTATTGAAGAGGCTTATTTTATTTTAATGATCAAAAAAGCAATGAGTATCACCAGAAAACTAGTCACTGAAATTTTATTTCCAATTGAAGGCAATGACAATCCAATAAGAATCAGAATATTCTCAGCTTAAATAAAACCTCCCTTTGGTACGCATGAAGTATTTAAAGTGGTCTGTACATGAGTGCTTAGTAAGTTTGGTTATCATTAGATAAATGGCATTTTTGTACAATATATATATTTTTAAAGGGCCCAGGATACTAATTTTCTACACTGATTTATTAAATAGATGAGCATTTTTTCGGCCATGCTGCAAGGAACACTAGTATCCTGAGAACTGTTAAAAGGTGTTTTGGGAGAAAAGGATTCCTTGGCCAAATTAGATTGTTAAATGTTGGAAGCTAAATCACCACCCTAACGACTCACAACATGCACTAGGACTTTCAAGTCTTGGAGAGCAACCAAAGTAAAGAATCCTGTTTAACAGTGTTTAACTTAGTATTTCCTAAACATCTTTTTGAAACTTTTAATCTTCATAATGGTCAGATATTACATAAACTCAGGAAATCATGAAAAACAAATATACAGCTTGATGAATTATAAGATGAACATCCTGGTAAATGGCATCCCGGTTGGGAGCTAAAACATTCCTAGCCATATCATACACTTCCCCTGTGCTCCCCATCTCAATGAAACCTCACCACTCTCTCTCCCACTAATAGTGACCACTATCTGGGCTTCTTTGGTAATTTATTTCTTATATTTCTTTCCCACACACATGCTGCTGCAATTTCATTTTGTGTTTTCATCCATATCTAAGCATTTTAAAATCTGTTTTTTTCCCTTTCTCTCATTAATTTGCTGAGTTGTTCTCCTATGGTAGTTTTCATGTGTCTCTGTCCTCTAGTTTGCTTATTTACTGAAAAAAGTTTAATGAGATTCAGGTTTAGTTATTTCACAAGACTACTTCATAGATGGTAACATTCTCTTCCATCAGAAGAAACTTAATGATTGATTCTTTCTTTTTGTGATGTTAGCAGTCATTGACTAGATCCATTAATTTCATGAGGCATTACAAGACAATGATTGGATTACTTAATTATTTCTTCATTTATTAGTTGGAATATTTCTACAAAAAATTTTACTTCATCTGCACTAGAATGTTTATAGCATCAAAATTCACAATTGCAAAGATGTGGAAACAACCCAAGTGCCCATCAATACATGAGTGGATTAATAACATATATTATATATACCATGGAGTTCTACTCAGCCACAAAGAACAATGGTGATCTAGCACCTCTTATATTATCCTGGATGGAACTGGAGCCTATTCTTTTAATTGAAGTATTACAAGAATGGAAAAACAAATACCACATGTATTCACAATTAAATTGGTGCTAATTGATCAACGCTTATGTGTCTTCCGAAGTGACATTCATTGGGGATCAGACAGGTGGGAGAGGGATGAGGGGGTGGGTAAATTCACACCTAATTTGTGTGTTGCATGCTGTCTGGGGGATGGGCACATTTGTAACTTTGATTCAGCCTGTGCAAAGGCAATTTATGTGAGCAAAGCATTTATACTCCTGTAATATTCTGAAATATTAATAATAATAAAAAGAAATGCATTTTCCAAACTTTTACAATGGGAATGTTGGCTTAGTAGAACTTTTCTAACTTCACTGCATGCCCCCTTGTGATGTGTCTATAAACTTCAAAAACTAGGACTTCATGAGAACTCCTAAATCTAGCTCTTCCTTCAATTTCTCCTGGACATACTTTGTCCATTGTGTCTTTTCATATTCTGCTAAATTTATGCTTCATTCCCAGGATTGGTCCTCAGTTTGGGCTTTGACTTGGAAAGGAACTTTGGGGAGCTAGTTTTGAGGGTTTATAGGCTTCAAATTGCTTCCATCCTTTCAGATTTTACTTTGGACTCCTGGATCCCACCCAGTACAAGTACTTTGTAAGCTGAACAGAGCTAAATGAGTGTAATAAACTTCTTTATTATTATAAAAAAATTCTATATATTGATTGTAAGGAAGCTCAATGAAATCCAAGAGAAAGTGGAAAACCAACTCAAAGAAAGCAGAAAAATAATTCAGAAAATGAATGAAAGATTTATTAAAGAGATAGACATATTAAAAAAACAAATAGAACTTCTGGAAATAAAAAATTCATTTAGGAAATACAAAACACAATGGAAAGCTTTTAGAATAGACTAGATCAGGCAGAAAAAGAATCTCAGAGCTTGAAGACAACATTTTTGAATTAACACAGTCAGTCAACAATAAAGAACAAAGAGTCAAGAGGAAAGATCAAAGTCTATGAGAAATACGGGATTATATATAATGGCAAGATATAAGAACCATATGCATCCTTGAGGGTAAAGAAGAAAAAGCACAAAGTCTGGGAATCTATTTGAGGGAATAATTGAACAAAAACTTCCCTGGTCTTGCTAGAGGCTTAGACATCTAGATACAATAAGCTCAACAAATACCTGGGAGACTCATTGTAGAGGGAATCACCAAGATATAGTCATCAGAATGGCCAAAGTCAACATGAAGGAGGAACTTCTATGGGCAGTTAGGAGAAAACATCAAGTAACTTATAAAGGAAAACACACCAAACTAACTGCAGACTCCTAAGCAGAGAAATACAAGCCAGAAGGGATCGGGGCCCCTTCTTCAGTCTTCTTAAACAGAACAACTGCCAGCCTAGAATTTTGTATCCTGCAAAACTAAGTTTCATATATGAAGGAGAAATAAAGACTTTTCTGGACAAGTAAACACTGAGAGAATTCGTCACAATCAGACCTGCCCTGCAGGAAATAATCAGAACTGCATTATACATGGATCAGCATAATAGATACCCACCAGTGTATCATCACCCCAAAGCTAAAGCTCATAGCTCATATAAAACAATAGCACAAGAGGGAAAGCAAAGAAGTAAGGTACTTACCCAAGATGATGAACAGAACAGCATCCAACATATAAATTCTATCACTCTATGTTAGCAGTCCGAATATGCCATTCAAAGTACATGGGCTGGTGGAATGGATAAGAAAAAAACAACTCAGGTGGTTTCTATCTTCAGGAAACACATATAAACCCACAAGAATTCACACTGACTCAAGGTATTAAGACAGAAAAAATATTCCACTCAAATGGAAACCAAATGTAAACAGATGTAGCCATTCTATATCAGATAAAATTGATTTTAAATCAACAACAATAAAGAAAGACAAAGATAGTCATTATATAATGGAGAAGGGAGCAAATCAAGAAGAAAACATAAAAATTCTAAATATATATACTCCCAACACAGGAGCTCCAAGATTCATAAAGCAAATTCTACCAGACCTAAACAAAGAGAGAATTACAGCATCATAATTGCTTGGGACTTTAACACCCCACTAACAGAGCTGAATAGATCATCAAAGAAGAAAATAAATAAACACTGCACATAAATGGGACTCTAGAACAAATAGACCTAACAGACATACAGAGAACATTCTACCCAAAACCTACTGCATATACATTCTTCTCAGCAGCATGTGGGACATTCTGCAAGATTGATTGATCATATCTTATGCCACAAAAATGTCTCAAAAAATTTTAAACTATTGAAATTATATCATGTATCTTCTCAGATCACAGTGGAATAAAACTGGGAATCAATTCCAAGAGAAACACTTAAATCCATGCAAAGTCATGGAAATTAAACAACCTGCTGCTGAACAATTATTAGGTCAATAATGAAATTAGGATGGAAATAAAAACAATTCCTTGAACTTAATAACAAAAGGGACACAAACTATCAAAATCTGGGGGATTCAGCAAAATCACTTCTCCAAGGAAAATTTATAGCCTTAAATGCTTAAATCAAAAAGACAAAAAGGTTATTAATTACTAACCTAATTCATACCTCAAGTAATTATAGAAAAGGAAGAGCAAGCCAAATCCAAAGCTAGCAGAAGAAAAGAAATATCAAGGCTCAGAGCAGAACTAAAAAAATGGAAACCATAAAAGCAATATAAATGAT
The DNA here is from genome assembly GCA_003258685.1 of Prolemur simus. NCBI lineage: Eukaryota > Metazoa > Chordata > Mammalia > Primates > Lemuridae > Prolemur > Prolemur simus. The sequence continues at coordinate 431,329 of MPIZ01001000.1, read as the reverse complement.
CAATGAAGTAAAAAGTTGGTTCTTTGAAAAGAAAAACAAAATTAATAGACATTTTGCTAGATTAAGGAGGAATAGAAGAGAGAAAGGACCCAAATAAGCTCAATCAGAAATGAAAAAGGAGATATTACAATTGATACCACAGAAATACAGTATGTTATCTATGAATACCACAAAAATCTCTGTGAACAAAAACTAGAAAGTGGAGAGAAAATGGGCAAATTACTGGAAACACACAACCTCCCTAGGCTCAATAGGAAGATATAGAACTCCTGAACAGACTAAAAGTGAGCAATAAGATCAAAGTAGTAATAAAAAATATCCCATCAAGGGTGTATGCCTACATGATGAGTGCATTGCGCACCATCTGGGGAATGGTCATGCTTGAAGGTGCTGACTCGGGGAGGTGGGGGTGGAGGGGATGGAGGTATGACTACATGGTGAGTGCCAGGCGCACTGTCTGGAGAATGGACACGCTTGGGGCTCTGACTCAGGGGGATGGGCAGGACATGGACAATGTATATAACCTGAGCTTTTGTACCCTCATGAAGAGCTGAAATAAAAGAAAGAAAATATATATCCTATCAAAAAAAGCCTCAGACCAGATGGGTTCACAGCAGAATTCTACTAGACCTACAAAGAAGAGCTTGTATTCATACTGCAGAAAATATTCCCCAATCTTCAGAAGGAGGAAATCTTCCCTAATTCATTTTATAAAGCCACTATCACCTTGGTAACAAATCTAGGAAAGGAAACAATAAAAAACTATGGACCAATGTCCATTATGAATATAGATGCAAAAATCCTCAATAAAATACTAACATAATATTTTGAAATAAAAAATTAATAAATAATAAATAAAAAGGTCAAAAAATACTGGAATGGTCATACTTGAAGGTGCTGACTTGGGGAGGTGGGGCTTGGGGGGAGGGGATGGAGGTATGACTACATGGTGAGTGCCAGGCGCACTGTCTGGGGAATGGACACGCTTGAGGCTCTGACTCAGGGGGATGGGCGGGACATGGGCAATGTATATAACCTGAGCTTTTGTACCCCCATGATGAGCTGAAATAAAAAAAAAAAATACTGACAAACCAACTTCAACAGCACATCAAAAAAATAATTCACTATGACCAAGTGGGCTTCATCCCAAGAATCCAAGTATGGTTCAAAATGCAAAAATTAATAAATGTGATTTACCACATAAACAGAAGCAAAAATAAAGACCATAAGATCAGACGGAAAAGATGGCAGAGTGAAGGTAACCTCCTGGCTTTGTGCTCCGAGAGAGGAAGGCATAGATCTCAGCCTGACACAATGCGAGTGAATTGCTCCCCTGCAAGAACAGTGGTGTGAATCCATGGAGAATCTGCATGGGACACAAAAAGCAAGAAAAAGATAAGGTGAATGGGAGATAAGATCACAAAAATCTGGAGAGTGTGGGACAAACAATAGAGAGTGGAGCATGGGATGGCTGGACCCACCTCACCAGCAAGTGAGGTGGGATCAGTCCCACAGAAGACCGTTTTTCTTCCCCACTGACCTCCACACCCTCTCAGTCAGGGATCTGCGTGAAGTCAGTGCAGAATCACCATGGGAGACATGAGGCTCTGTGGAGAGGAGATATTAGCAGGAAGCATCTTGGACTCCCGAGCTCTGTGCCAGGACTGCGGTGGTGGGGGAAGGACTGGTCTGGGCTATGGCTGCAGGCAGTTTGGATACAGTTAAGCTGCGTCTACCACTCAGCAGGCCCAGATTGACAGAGATGAAAACTAATTAGGGGACTCTAACCTGGAAACTGCTGTGGGCTATTAGGCCCACTCAGGGTGGATCAGAAAAAACGAGAGACCCTGCTGAACAGGCGAGAGATGGTGGGAAGGCAACATAAATGAGACAAGAGGGCATATTGACAACACAGCCCCCGGATCTGGCACCTGCCAACACCTGAACTTTCATCCCCAGTGCTGGTGATCTATGGGTGGATAGTCGCCATATTTGGGGTCCATAGTCTAGCCACTGTGGTGTGATAGGATGCCAGGCACCTCCCTAGGCGGCTCCCTCCCCTAGTCCATGGACTACACCTAGGAGCTCCTCCTTTGTGTGAACTTTGAGTGCTTGCCCAGTCGCAAGAGATTAGAGTGTGGACCTTGAAGACATTGGGGTGGGGCAGACCATGGCCTGCAGGATCTGCAGCAGCTGGGGTGCTGGGCAAATGAAGGCACCAACCCCTCCTGCCAGCCAGTATCTTTCGCATGGAAAGAGGTAGAAACAACCTCTGGAGAAGGAAAGACAAGAAAAAGACACTTTCTGTCTACAACCAGTGTGAATCTTAGCTGCACATCAAGAGTCCACAGCCCAGTCATGTAACTCATCAAACCAGTTTTAGGCCAAACAATACCCTGGGGCTGGAACCACCAGAAACAACCCCCCAATTGTGGTAGAAGAATCTTGAGCAACACATAAGTGGCTCCCCCTGGTGACAGAGGAAGCAACACACCTAGGCTGTTATGCAGCATAGGAACAGAGCACAAAGCATGTTACTATCCAGATGAAAGCTGAAAGAAGAGAACTAACCATTGATCCAGATGGGAAGGACTCAGTGAAAGAACTCTGGAAGTGTAAAGAATCAAAAGAAAATCATGCCCCCAAAGAGGAACAACTCTCTAGCAATGGTCACAACCAGATTCAGAAGAGTAAAATGTCACAGGAAGAATTTCAAACATGGATTGTAAGAAAGCTGAATGATATGCAAAAAAAAAAAAAAAAAAAAAAAAAATGGATAACCAACACAAAGAAATCACAGAAAACATCCAGGACTTGGAAGAAAAATTCACTAAAGAAATTGAAATATTAAAGAAAAATCAAACTGAACTCCTGGAAATGAAGAATTTATTCAGGGAGCTACAAAACATGGTGGAAAGTCTCAAGAGCAGGGTAAATAAAGCAGAAGAAAGAATTTCAGAGATCGAATATAACACTTTCCAATTAAATAAGTCAGTCACAGAGATAGAGCAAAGAAATAAGAGAAAAGACCACAGTCTGCAAGAAATGTGGGATCATGTGAAGAAGCCTAATGTGAGAGTTATTGGCATTCCTGAGGGTGAAGAAGATAATAAGCAAGGGTTGGATAAGCTATTTCAAATATAATTGAGGAAAATTTCCCAGGCCTTGCTAAAACTCTAGCTACACAGGTACAAGAAGCTCAAAGGACCCCTGGGAGATTCATTGCAAATAGGAAGACACCACGTCATGCAGTCATCAGACTGACCAAATATCCACTAAGGAGGCCTTTCTAGAGCTGTAAGGAGAAAAAAACAAGTAACATACAAAGTAAAACCCATCTGAGTAACTCCAGATTTCTCAACTGAAACTTTAAAAGCAAGAAGAGACTGGGGCCCCATTCTCACTCTTCTGAAACACAATAATGCTCAGCATAGAACCTTGTACCCAGCTAAGCTAAGTTTTGTATATGAAGGAGAAATTAAGATATTATCAGATAAAAAAAGACTAAGGGAATTCACCAAGACCAGACCAGCCCGCCAAGAAGCATACAAAACAGAGTTGCACAGAGACCAGCACAAGAAAGACCCATGAATGTAAAACTACTCAAGACTTAAAGATCAAAGGCCAGATACCACAATGGCTTGAGAGAGAAAACATAGCAAAGAAGTTCTACTCAACAGGATGAACAAAAATCTGCCCCACATACCAATTCTCTCAATAAGTGTGAATGGCTTGAATTCCCCACTCAAGAGACATAGGCTGGTCCAATGGATAAAAAAGAAAAAGCCAAAAATCTGCTGTCTTCAGGAAACTCATCTAACGGGCAAAGATGCATTTAGACTGAAAATAAAAGGGAGAAAATCAATATTTCAAGCAAACAGACACCAAAAGAAGTCTGGCATGGTGGTTTTAATATCTGAAACCTTAGTTTTTAAATCAACAAAAGTAATGAAAGACAAAGATGGTTACTATATACTGGTGAAGGGTACAACTAAACAAGAAGACATAACTATATTTAATATATCTGCACCCAACTTAAGTGTACCCAGATTCATAAAGCAAACACTACTTGATCTAAACCAAATGATAAACAACAACACTATAATAGCTGGCAACTTCAACACCCCTCTGACAGCACAGAACAGATCCTCCAAACAGAAAATAAACAAAGAAATAATGGGCTTAAACAGAATGCTAGAACAAATGGGCCTTACTGACATTTACAGGACATTCTACCCAAAATCCACTGAATACACATTCTTCTAATAAGCTCATGGGACATTACCTAAGACTGACCATATCCTAGGACACAAATCATATCACAAATAATTTTAAGAAATAGAAATTATACCATGCATCTTCTCAGATCTCAGAATAAAAGTAGAAATTAACCCTAACAGAAATTCTCATTCCTATTCAAAGTCATGGAAGCTAAACAACCTTCTCCTGAACGATTATTTAATAAATGAAGAAATCAAGACAGAAATCAAGAGATTCTTTGAATTAAATGACAAAGGAGACACAAGTTTTCAAAATCTGTGGGACACAACTAAAGCATTCCTGAGAGGAAAATTTATTTCCATAAAAGCCTATATCAAAAAGACAGAAAACTTACAAACAGACAACATAATGAATAGACTCAAAGAGCTGGGTAAAGAAGAACAGACAGACACCAAACCCAGCAGAAGGAGAGAAATTACAAAGATCAAATTAGTGCTAAATGAAATGGAAAACAAAAAAACCATATGGGAGATTAATAAAACAAAAAGTTGGTTCTTTGAAAAGATAAACCAAATAGACACACCTCTGGCTAGCCTAACCAAGAGCAGAAAAGAAAAATCTCTAATAACCTTCATCAGGAACAGGAAAGGAGAAATCATAACTGATGCCACAGAGATACAAGTTATCATCTATGAATTCTACAAAAACCTTTATGCACACAAACTCGAAAATGTGGAGGAAATGGATAAATTTTTTAAAACACACAGCCTCCCTAGGCTCAACCAGGAAGAAATAGAATTCCTGAGTGGACTAACATCAAGAACTGAAATCAAAACAGCAATAAAATACCTTCCCTAAAAGAAAAGCCCTGGACCAGATGGTTTCACACCCGAATTTTACCACACCTAAAAAGAAGAACTGGTGTCCATCCTACAAAAATTATTTTCCAACATCAAGAATGATGGAATTCTCCCCAACACATTTTATCAAGCCAACATAACATTGATACCAAAACCAGGAAAGGATGCAACAACAAACAAAGAAGACTACAGACCAATATCCCTTATGAATATAGATGCAAATATTCTCAATAAAATCCTAGCAAATTGAATCCAAGTGCATATCAAAAAAATAATCCATCATGACCAAGTGGGCTTCATCCCAGAGATGCAGGTATGGTCCAACAAGCGCAAATCTATTAATATAATTCACCACATATATAGAAGCAAAAATAAAGACCATATGATCCTCTCAATAGATGAAGAAAAAGCATTTGACAAAATTCAACACCTTTTTATGATAAGAATGCTTAACAAAATAGGCATACATGGGGCCTACCTAAAAATGATACCTACCATATATGAAAAATCCACAGCGAACATCATACAGAATGGGGAAAAATTGAAAGCATTCCCATTTAGAACTGGAACCAGACAAGGTTGCCCACTGTCCCCATTACTTTTCACCATAGTACTGGAATTCCTTGTGAGAGCTATCAGACAAGAGAGCAGAATCAAGGGTGTCTAAATAGGGAGAGAATAGATCATACTCTCACTCTTTGCTGATGATATGATATGATATCTAGAAAACCCCAAGGAGTCAACCAAGAGACTCCTGGAACTGATAAATGAATTCAGTGGAGTCTCAGGATACAAAATCAATACACACAAATCAGAGGCATTCATATATGCCAATAACAGTCAAATTGAGAACCAAATTAAGGACTCAATACCCTTCACAATAGCAAGAAAGAAAACAAAATACCTAGGAATATATTTAACTAAGGAGGTTAAGGACCTCTACAGAGAGAACTATGAAACACTGAGGAAGGAAATCGCAGAGCAAGTAAACAGATGGAAAACCATACCATGCTCATGGATTGGAAGAATAAACATTGTTAAAATGTCTATACTACCCAAAGTGATCTAAAGATTCAATGCAATCCCTATTCAATTACCAACATCATTTTTCACAGATATAGAAAAAATAATTTTACTCTTTGTATGGAAGAAGAGAAGATCCCATTTAGCAAAAGTAATATTAGGTAATAAGAGCAAAATGGAAGGTATAAATTTTTCAGACTTCAAACTATACTACAAGGGTGTGGTTATTAAAGCTGCATAGTATTGGCACAAGTGCAGGGACACTGACCAGTGGGGCAGAACAGAAAATTTAGATATAAAACCATCCTCATATACCCATCTAATCTTTGACAAAGGAGACAAAAACATATAATGGGGAAAATAATCTTTATTCAATAAATGGTGCTGGCAAAATTGGATATCCACATGTAGAAGGCTGAAACAGGACCCGCAGCTTTCACCTCTCACAAAAATCAAATCACGGTGGATAACAGACCTAAACCTTAGGTGTGAAATTATTAGAATTCTAGAAGAACATGTGGGAAGGACTCTTATAGACATTGGCCTAGGCAAAGAATTAATGAAGAAGACCCCAAAAGCAATCACAGCAACAACAAAAATAAATAAATTGGACCTGATTAAATTAAAAAGCTTCTGCACAGCCAAAGAATCTCTTATGAGAGCAAACAGACCACCTACAGAATGGGAAAAATTTTCGCTTGCTACACATCCAAGAAAGGACTGGTTACTAGAATCTATTTAGAACTCAGGAAAATTAGCAAAAAAAAAAATTAAACAACCCTATCAAAAAGTGGGCAAAAGATATGAATAGATATTTTTCAAAAGAAGATAGAGGAAGGCAAAGGAACATATGAAAAAATGCTCAATATCTCTAATCATCAGGGAAATGCAAATCACAACCACAGTGAGATATCACTTAACTCCATTGACAATGGCCTTTATCAAAAAGCCCCAGAACTATACACATTGGCATGTCTTCAGAGAGACAGGAACACTCATACACTGCTGGTGGGACTGAAAATTATTGCAACCCCCATGGAAAGCAATATGGAGATACCTTAAACAGATACAAGTAGTCCCACCATTTGATCCAGCAATCCCATTATCGGGCATCTACCCAAAATAACAAAAGTCATTCTATAACAAAGACATCTGCAACTGAATGTTTATAGCAGCACAGTTCACAATTGCAAAGATTTGGAAACAACCCCAATGCCCATCAATACATGAGTGGATTAATAAAATGTGGTATATGTATACCATGGAGTATTACTCAGCTATAAGAAATAATGGTGATATAGAATCACTTATGTTCTCCTGGAAAGAGTTGGAACCCATTCTACTAAGTGAAGTATCCCAAGAATGGAAAAATAAGCATGACATATACTCACCAGCAAATTGGTTTCCCTGATCATCACCTAAGTGCACATTTGGGTATAACACCAATTGGGTGTTGGACAGATGTAGAGGGTGGAGGGGATGGGTGTATACCTACATAAAGAGTGCGATGAGCACTGTGTTCGAAATGGACATGCTTGAAGCTCTGACTCGAGGGGTTGGGGGGGGCATGGGCAATATACATAACCTAAACTTTTGTACCACTGTAATAAGCTGAAATATAAAAAAAGAAATATAAGGTGATAACACAAAAGTCAAGAATTAGCTACTTTTGGGTGGAACAGGGATATAATCAGGAGAGTGGGTAACAGGTACACTAATGGGCATTTTATTAGTATTGTTTAAGCCATACACACACAAACACACACACACATACAGGCCATGCACATAAATGTAAAATATATTATTCATAACATCTTTGCAGCTGAACTGAAACAATGGTTCATTTTGCAAGTGTTAAACAAAACCACAATGATGGGTAGGCGAAATAACATTATAACTACAACAGAAATTTAAATAACTTTCAATTTCATTGCACAAGTTCAAGGTTCACTTCTTATAAGTCATATTTCTACACTATAGTTGGATAATACTTTAACACATTTAGGGAATAAATTCCAAATAAACTGCTCATGTCCTCATGAGACTTGGAGAGGAAGAATTATATATGAGCTCATCCTATATCCTGAATAAATCTATCATAATTAAAACTTTAGTATTTAGGGACCTCCTCTCACAATCATTTAAGCTGATTTTTCAGAGACTTTTTGTGAAAAAAATCAATTCTTTAGCAGTACACATAAAAGAGAACAGCACTGTCAAATGAACTTAAACTGATGCAGAACTTTTTGCCTTTGTTCTGTGCACCTTAAGTTTAGCCAAAAAAAAATTCTACGTGGCCCTAAAAAAAAAAAAAAAAGAAGACCATAAGATCATCTCATCTCAATAAATACAGGAAAAGCATTTGACAAAATCCTGCAACCTCTCATGATAAAAACCATCAATTATCTAGGCATAGAAGGAACTTACCTCAAAATTATAAAAGTCATACATGAGAAACCCACAGCCAACAGCATACTGAATAGAGAAATGTTGAAATCATTCCCCCTAGCAACTGGAACAAGGCAAGGGTACCTGCTTTCACCAGTTCTATCGTACATAATAATGGAAGTCCTAGCCAGGGCAATCAGGAAAGAGAAATAAATAAAGTGTTTCTATATTGGCAAAGAGGAGGTCAAACTATTACTTTTTCACTTAGGAATATGTTCTTTTATCTAGAAAATTCCAAATAAGCCAACAAAATACTCCTGGAATTGATAAATAAATTCAGCAAAGTCTCAGGTTACCAAATCAATGTACACAAATTAGGAACATTTCTATATACCAATAATAGGCAAGTTGAGAGTCAAATCAAAGACCCAATGCCATCCAAAATAGCTATAAAGAAAATAAAATACCTAGAAATATATTATACTTAACCAAGGAGGTGAAAGATCTCTATAAAGAGAAGTATGAAACAATGAGGAAAGACATTGGAGATGACAAAACTAAATGGAAAAATATCATGCTCATAGAACGGTAGAATCAACATTGTTAAAATGTCCATACTGCCCGAAGTGATTTACAAATTCAACCCAATTCCCATCACAATACCAACATCATATTTCACAGATCTAGGAAAAGCAATTTTCATTTGGAACCATAGAGGATTCCAAATAGCTAAAACAATCTTAATCAAAAAGAACAAATCTGGAGGCATCACATTACCAGATTTCAAACTATACTATAATAACCAAAACAGCATGGTATTGGTATAAAAATAGAGATATAGACCAATGGAACAAAACAGGGAACCTATATATAAAACCATCTACCAACTGATCTTCAAAAAAGCAGACAACAACACAAAATGGGGAAAAGAAGCCCTATTTAATATATGGTGCTAGGAAAATTGGATAGGCATATGCAGAAAAATGAAACATAACCCCTATTTTTCACCACTCACAAAAATTAATTCAAGATGGATAAAAGAATTAAATGTAAGGCATGAAAACCATAAAAATTCTAGAAGAAAGTATAGGAGAAACACTTCTAGAGATGGTCTAGGCAAAGAATTTATGAGTAAGACTCCAAAGGCAATTACATCAACAACAAAAATGAATAAATGGGACTTGATTAAATTAAAAGGCTTCTGCACATCAAAGAAAATAATCAACAGAGCAAATAGACAACCCACAGAATGGGAGAAAATATTTTCAAACTATACATCTGGTATAGGGCTAATATCCAGAATCTACAATAACTGAAACAAGTCAGCAAGAAATGAACAAACAGCCCCATTAAAAAGTGGGCAAAAAATGTGAGCAGAAGGTTTTCGAAAGAAAATAAGCAAATGGCCAAAAACATGAAAAAAATGCTCAAAAATCACTAATCATCAGGTAAATTCAAATTAAGACCACAATGTCATATCACCTTACCCCTGTCAGAATGGCTATTATTTAAAAAGTCAATAAACAATACATGCTGGCATGGAAGTAGAGAGAAATGAACACTTATACATTGTTTGTGGGACTGCAAATTAGTACAACCTCTATGGAAAACAGTATGAAGATTCCTGAAAGAACTAAAAGCAGACCTACCTTTCAATATAGCAATTCCATTAATATCTATCTACCCAAAGGAAAAGAAGTAATTTAATCAAAAGCCACCTGCAGTCAAATGTTTATTGCAGCACAGTTCAGGATCATAGCAATGTGAAATAAACATAAGTGTGCATCAGTTCATGAGTGGATTTAAAAATGTGCTGTATACATACCATGGAGTAGTAACTCATCCATGAAAAGAAATGAATTAATTTATTTTTCAGCAATTGAGGTGGAACTGGAGACTATTATGGCAAGTGAAGTATCTCAAGAATGGAAAACTGAACACCACATGTACTCTTTTATAATTAGGAACTAAACAATGGGCACACGTGGCCACACGGGACGTAACAATCATTGGAAACAAAGAAGGGGGTAGGGGGAAAGAGGGAAGGGGTAAAACCCTTCCAACAGGTACAGTGAACACTATTTGGGTGATGGGCACAGTAATAGCCTTGACTTGAGCGTTATAAAACCTATCCACATAACAAAAACATTTGTATCCCTTTAATATTTTGAAATTATAAAAAGTATGAAGAAAGAAAAAAATTAAAATAAAGAAGTAAAGATAACTTGCAAAAAGAATTATATACCAATTGGGGAGAGTGTGTGGGTGTTTGTGTTTGTGTGTGTGTGTGTGTGTGTGTGTGTGTGTGTGTGTGTGTAAGAGTAAATGTGAAAATTTGCAAACTTACCATTCTTCTATTTTTTAAGTGTACCATTCAGGGTACTTTGCATGTTTCCAATAACATCTGGTCACTTACCCTGTGGTTTATCAGTATGGACACTCTAGAGATAGGATCATAGATTTGAAAACATTTAAATATTTTCAATGTTGAGGAACTTCTCTTTTACCTCATTTTACCTAATTTCTGTGGTTCATTGTTTTGATATGAGATCTACAGTAATTAAAATCTGGGGACTGTTTTCCCCTAGGTCATTCACTAGAAAGGTCTCTAGTCCCTTGATGAAAAATTACTAAGAAATCTGCCATGTTAGATCTTAGCTGATATATGAACCAGTTTTAATCATCATAGTATTATAGAATCAGTCAATGAGATTTTTTTCCCCAAAAATGTTTGATTCTCCATCTGCGTCTAGCCAACTCCATTCAGTTTTCTATGCAAAAAATGCTTAATATATAGCATAGTGAAGAGCTATATCTGATAATGAAAAATCTAGAATATATTAGCAATTCCAAGAGGCAGAGGTGATTTGAGATAAATAAAATTTAATGTAGATACCAAGGTAGGAATAAAGCTTATCCTGTATGTTACCTGGTAGTGGAAACTTTGTAGATAATTTATATGTCTAATGTTAATTTACATGTCTAATGTTCATATGTCTGATGTTAATTTGGTGATTTTGCTTATAAGAGGAAAAATAATCTGTGGCAGTCTTAGATATGTATTTGGTAGTATGCCCAGAATTCAGTTCTAAGGAACAGCTGTATAGAATCAATATTTCTGTTTGACTATCTGCATGAATCTTATCAAGTAAATAATGGTGTCATAGCATACTCTTACATTATCAAGCCCAGTATAATATGAGTTATTATTAGGCAATGTTACATGCCTGAACTGTGTAATCAAATAAGATAATCACTTGAATTTATCCTTTAGCTTTTAGAAAAACTGGTGACTGAGCTATGACTGGTGACGAGTTTATTTCAAACTATCTTGTATTCACTCAACACAGATGCAAACTCAAATCATGCCAACAATAATGATATGTTGTGTTCTACAATGATATAAATAGTCATAATCTTGAAGACTTTTTTAAAAAAGTCAATAAAATCTTAATGTGTATAACATTACACTCCTCATTTTGAGTAGATCTATCTTTTTCTATATTAGGAAATAATGGATATATGTTCAGAATTGAGCCTCAACAATGCTTATTCCATTGAATTAATTAAATGATACAAGGTGCTTTATCCTTATCAGAACAATTTAATTAATAATTTATAATTATTTACAGTTACAGTTAATTTTTATACTTAGAGGATATTTTCTTTTGTCTGGTTTTGTTAAAATCCACAGGTTTTACTTTCTAAAAAATAACTCACTATTTCAGATAAATTAGTTATTAGTTAACATATGCTTATACAATATTAGGTAAAATTTTAAAAATAGTAATTACTAAAATAAAAACATTAAATATTTTTTGTTTTTAATTTTTTCTCTAGTTTTGAATGTTTAAACATTAGTTACTTTATTCTTTTAGATGTGTTTTTAAACTCTTTGCCAGTTGGATTTTCAAATTTACAAACTAATAACTTTGATCAATGTAAAGTTATATATAGTTATAAACTCATAATTTTGATGAATATTATGGTTTATATAATGAAAAGTTAGAGTATAGAAGTAGAGCAAATTGCAGCACAGGACAGCTGTAATGATACTGATCATCATTATAATAAAGGACAATTCTGAGGCACTTACATTGTGCAGTGTCTCACAGTCACCTTATAGTGAAGCGTCTTTAATTATCCTTATTATAGAAAAATATATTTGGTCCTTATTGTAGACAAATCTTTTCAACATATAATATAAATAGACAGATGGAATTGTCAGTTCAGTGAAGGAAATGGCAGACTAAGCAATGTGACATAATATAAATACACAGGTAAGAATTCCATGAGGTTGTACAGGGTAAAAAACTGCAAAATTGCAGTTATATGATTCTAAATGGTTGAATAAAAATACATGCAATAATTCCAATTTGTTTTTCACTTATTTTCTCACCTAAGCAACGTGACTTACACTGGCAATTGACATGTATGAACCATTCTGAATGCTTTCTTCCCTTTGTTCTTTATATTTCCATGAGCTGCTGTGTTCTCAGATAGACACAGTTCAAATTAATTCTTATCTACTTTTCTGGCCTTCTCTTACTCAGACATTAATTCTCTCCTCTGTAATGATATAGCACTAATTCCATATCTAAACTCAAGAGTTTATTGAAGATATAGACCATGACCTAATTCAATTTTCCCCCTCCTCAGCACCTCCTAGAATATGTGTGAAATATAATGAGCATTCAGCAAATTTAGAATAAAAAATGAATGAACAGTATAGGCTTCTCAAGAACCATTTTAATTGTTACTCCCTGAAATAATGGAAACAAAACTTTCAGTGAAATTAGTGTGTGCTGCTTATTAGTTACAGAACAAGTTTCATAATTAGCTCTGCATTTTATATTTCACCAGGTTTATGACTAAAATAACTAACAGTTTTCTTCTTAACTGATTTTTTTGGTCACAAAAGTGATCTGAATATAAACACCTGTAAAAGAATCATGATTTAAATAAGAGGGTGGCATTGTTTTACATTATAAAATTTTCTGCTCCAATAATAAAAAACAGAATTTCCAGGTATTTTGACATTTGTGCTGTGTAAATGATGTTCTGATAGGAAATAGCAATGCATAGGGAAAAGTCCACATGTGCAGAACTTTTCTTATTTATATGGGAGTGAAGACTTCACTTTTTAGTAAGGCACCATTGAGGAGAATGGCTTTAGGTCTCACAATGAATGCAATGAAGATTATGTCTGTCACATGCTATCCTTGAAATTATGTACTGCTGTACTCCATAGTTTATTCAACCTTCTTGTTAATAAGTATTTATTGGGTTCATAGTCTTTTGAAATTATTGTTCTGGCGTTATTGAGCTATAGATAAGAAAAACATAATCCTAGCACTCAAAATATTAAAAGTCATTTGAGGGGAAATATGGATACACAGAAAAATGTAATAAAGATATATAGTACCAGGCGCTATCCTAAGTATTTACATTTAGTAACTCATCTAAGCCTCATGACTACCTCATGAACTTGCTTGATTAATATTACTATTTTAAAGATGAGAGACAGAGGCAGATAGTAAGTGATGGTACTGGGCCTTGAAACCAGGCAGCCCAGCCCCTGAGACATGCCCTTGGCCTCCAAGGCACACTGTCTCTCAGCGATGCTGATAAATAATGGCATATGTTATGCAGTTAAGAAACTGCAGGACAGTAGATATGAACAGATTTCCTCCTTTAAATTTTGGTAGTTTTTATTCGAATAAGCCTTGAAGAGGCTCCAAGAATGGAGGTGAGAAATAAAAGCAAATGTACAGATGTGTGAATCTGCAATAAGTTTGGGGAAACCACAAGATGAGCCATTTGACTGGAGCTTATATTATGTGTTTAAAAATAATAGAACATAACTTTCAGAATGTAGCTTAAAGCTAGTCATTGAATATCTAGAATTCTACACTAATAATCTGAGCTTTATTTAGTCAACAATGGAGCATATTGATGATTCCCGAGGTGACCTATTATGTAAGTCTGGAAATTTACATTACTTTGTTTATAGTGTCATGGCAATTAACAAGAGAAAAGTAAAACAGGAGGATAATTCATTACAATTTTGCTAAGTAATTGATTTATAGTTTTAGTAACTAATTTAGATATTCCTTTATTTTTTCCCAAATATATAACAGTTTTTAGCTAGATATCATAGCTATCAGAAATGGTGCATAGAATTTTAGGTGCATATTTCTAGGATGTGGGTGCACAGTTTTTACAGATTCTTCACTTAAAAAATATGTAAAAAAAACTTTTTTCCCAAATCAACAGAGGCTATGAGGCATTAAATTTGATCATTCTTTTCCAAATTCTCTATTAACTAAAGTTTAGGCAATATTTCAACAAATGATAGTAAAATGTCTCTTATGAGATGGTGATAGCTCTTATCTGAGGATCTAGAGTTGGGGAGAAAGTTATACGATTTTTGATCCACAGATTGGATTGGAGGCATCAGTCATGGTGAAAAAAAAATGTATGGATGACAATATTTGCTTCTGGGATTCTAGGTCAAGGCTATACCATCATCGCAGACAATTATTTTCCTTCTAAGAGACTTCTAGCATGTTGCTGGACCCCAGTAGAGATAGAGCACCTGGCTATGGATACCAAGTGACACAGCATCTGGGAATCTTCATTATACCTTACGTTTGATCAGATTCACCAAGTCAAAAGGGCTGAGCAGCAGTTTTTGGTAAGATGGAAATGGTACTATTGACCTTTACCAAATGTCAGTGTTCTAATCCATTTTATTCACTCCCACCCCTGTTATATATTTTGTAGAGGCATGGTTGGTGGGAATAAGTCCTCAGTACCTGATTTCATCCTTATGGGACTCTTTCCTGAGTTTCAGCATTCTATTTTCCTCAACTCCATGATCATATTCATCTACATCATTGCCTTCTTGGGAAACATACTTCTGATTGTCTTGATTTGGGGAGATTCTCGGCTCCATACACCCATGTACATTCTGCTCAGTCAGCTCTCCCTAATTGACTTGACATTAACTTCCACCATTGTTCCAAAGATGGCCTTAAACTTTTTCACAGGGGAAAGGACCATATCATGGTTTGGCTGTGGAATCCAGAGTTTCTTCTTCCTGATGCTGGGAATGTCAGAGTGCCTCATCTTGACCCTCATGTCTTATGATCGCTACGTGGCTGTCTGCAACCCACTGCGTTATCCCACCATCATGAGTCCAAGAATCTGTCTGTACATGGTTGCAGGGTGTTGGATTGGAGGCTCTATAAGTGCATTTATCCATACAGTTTACCCTATGCATTTTCCCATCTGTGGGTCAAGGGAGATACACCACTTCTTCTGTGAGGTCCCAGTCCTTATTAAGCTCTCCTGTGAAGACACTTCATTGTATCAGTTAGTGGTGGTGGTGACAAGCATTGTGCTGCTTGTTTTACCATTTAGTGTCATCATAGCTTCTTATACTCTCATCTTCTTCACTGTCCTCCGTCTGAACTCTGTCAGGGGAGGGAAAAAAGCTCTGGCTACCTGTTCTTCCCATCTAACAGTGGTGAGTCTCTTCTTTGGCCCAAACATATTCATATACATGACTTTCACTTCTTCTCATAGTCCAGAGCAGGATCAGGCTCTCTCTGTTTTCAGCAACATCCTCACTCCCATGCTAAATCCCCTCATCTATAGCCTGAGGAACAAGAAGGTGGTGGAAGCTCTAAGGAAGCTGGTGGGGAGATGCATGTTTCTTAATGGATGAGGAATACTTCCCAGCTATAAAAATGATATGCTTCTGACCATAGGAAAAACCTACAGATTAAAGTTTGAAGACTATGAATGTCAACACATCTGGTGTCAGGGAACCAACATGATTGTAGCTCTATGTAGGTGGAACTTTTCATGTGATTTTGTAGACCTCCAATGAAGTGTCTTTTTCTTTTATTGTAAATATCAGCAGCACATTATTGAGTTAGAAAAATATTAATAATTTTTTTCTGCATTTTGAAAAATAATATTTTTTTCTGCAGTTTAATGAAATTTAGTCTGAAATCTCTGAGATTAAAAATTTCCTACAAATAAAATAAGAATTCTTGTTCAAGTCTCAGAATGAACTCAGCTTTCTTGAGTTTGCTTGTTATTTAAAGTGGAAAGGTGTTTGAAAATCCAAAGTCAAATATTAAAATGAACTAGGATTAGGTAAATGCTAAAGTCAAATATTAGCTGGCATTAATTAACTATTAACTGGCATCTTTTGTAATGCAAGATGTTAAGAAAATGGGCTTGCTAAACTACCAGATAATAGGGCATACTTATTTGAATAATGTTAGATGTCACAAGCTCATACATTTCAGTACAAATATTATTTTACTATGCATTTGCCTCCTATAATTGGTTATTACAATCTCCAGAACTAAACATACAATTACACACTCTAGATCTCTACTTTCAAAGGGAAGAATCAGATCTATACACTGAACAACTGGGATTTACTGGATTAATCAGAAAACCATGTCATTTTCCCCTTCTCATCTGTTTCTCTATCTCAAATGGTCTTCCTGGCCCCCAAATGAACTTTAAGTAAGTCTCTACAACTGATTTACTCCCCTGTAGATAGCGAAAATTCCTTCTTCACATTTAGCCACAAGAATTAAGCCCTCTGGGGAAGGGTCATGCTTGAAGGTGCAGACCCGGGGAGGTGGTGGGGGAGGGGATGGAGGTATGACTACATGATGAGTGCCAGGCGCACTGTCTGGAGAATGAGAATGGACACGCTTGGGACTCTGACTCGGGGGGATGGGCGGGATATGGACAATATATATGACCTGAACTTATGTACCCCCATGATGAGCTGAATTAAAAAATAAAAAAAAAAAAGACAAAAAATATCTCAAATCAATAGCCAAATGTTTGTCAAAAATATTTAAATAGAAATGAAATACTAGGCCCATGTGGGCAAAGGATATCATTTGAGACAAAAAATAGTCCTCCTGAAAAATCCTGAAAGGAAAGACTGAGTGGTGAGATGCTTTGGCGATTAGGGCTGTGACAATAGTCCTGGGAATCCAAGAGGCCACGTGGGTGCTCAGGGCCAGGCAAGTGCTCAGGAGAGACCCACAAAGACCCTGAGCTCTCACCTTTCTTTGACCTTCCTACACTACACAAGCAGAAAATTAAGGTAAAGACAAGGTTGTAATTTCCTGGCTTGTTGGTAAAAGTATGCCCTGACACACATATATAGATCCCAGATGAAAAGATCAGATTTATTTCAGAGAAGTATGCCAGGCAAGGGCAGGCGTTTAAGAAAATCTCTGTCACTCCATGTATACCACTAAGCTAATGGAACAAGAACTTCAATGGACATTCATGACAGAGCATGCCATTTTCACAAAATGAGCGTAGATACAGCCCACAATAAGTAGCAACAAAAACCCGGAGGAAGGGAGATGATCTAATTACCAAAGTTATCACAGTTTA
>MPIZ01001000.1:386114-396513 GCA_003258685.1 Prolemur simus | reverse complement strand
GCACTCATCATGTAGGCATACACCCATCCCCTCTCCCCACCCGCCATCCCAGTCTGATATCCAATTGGTATCCTTCCCCGATGTACATTTAGGTGATGATCAGGGAAACCAGTTTTCTGGTGAGTACATGTGATGCTTGTTTTTCCATTCTTTGGATACTTCACCATATATAATGGGTTCCAGCTCTCTCCAGGAGAACCAAAGAGATGTCGTATCATCGTTATTTCTTATAGCTGAGTAGTCCTCCATGGTATACATATACCACAGTTTACTAATCCATTCGTGGATTGATGGGCACTTGGGTTGTTTCCACATCTTTGCGATTGAATTGTGCTGCTATAAACATTTGGGTACAGGTGTCTTTGTTAAAGAATGACTTTTGTTCTTCTGGGTATATGCCCAATAATGGGATTGCTGGATCAAATGGTAGGTCTACTTGAATCTGTTTAAGGTATCTCCATATTGCTTTCCATAGGGGTTGCACTAGTTTGCATTCCCACCAGCAGTGTATGAGTGTTCTTGTCTCTCCACATCCACACTAACATGTGTTGTTTTGGGATTTTTTGATAAAGGCCATTCTCACCGTAGTTAAGTGGTATCTCATTGTGGTTTTGATTTGCATTTCCCTGATGATTAGGGATGTTGAGCATTTCTTCATGTTTTTTAGCCATTCTTATGTCTTCTTTTGAAAAATTTCTATTCATGTCATTTGCCCATTTTTTGATAGGATTGCTTGATTTTTTCTTGCTGATTTTCCTGAGTTCTAAATAGATTCTTGTTATCAGTCTTTTATCTGATGTGTAGTATGCGAAAATTTTTTCCCATTCTGTAGGCTGTCTTTTTATTTTTGTGACTGTTTCTTTGGCTGTGTCGAAGCTTTTTAATTTAATCAGGTCCCATTCGTTTATTTTTGTTGTTGATGTGATTGCCTTAGGGGTTTTCTTCATAAATTCTTTAGTTTGGAGGATCTGTCCTGTGCTGTCAGAGGGGTGTTAAAGTCTCCAGCTATTATAGCATTGTTGTCTATCTTTTGGTTCAGATCAAGTAGGGTTTGCTTTACGAATCTGGGTCTGCCTAGGTTGGGTGCATATATATTAAGTATGGTTATGTCTTCTTGTTGAATTGTGCCTTTCACCAGTATGTAGTAACCGTCTTTGTCTTTTATTACTTTTGTTGGTTTAAAGACTAAGTTATTGGAAATTAAAACTGCCACACGAGCTTTCTTTTCGCTACCGTTTGCTTGAAATATCAATTTCTATCCTTTTATTTTCAGTCTAAATGCATCTTTGCAGGTTAGGTGAGTTTCCTGAAGACAGCAGATACTTGGTTTGTGTTTTTTTTATCCATTGGGCCAGTCTATGTCTCTTGAGTGGGGAATTCAGGCCATTGACATTTATTGAGAGAACTGATAAGTGGGACAGATTTCTGTTCACCTTGTTGAGTAGAAATCCTTGTTATGTTTTCTCTCTTGAGCCATTGTGGTGGCTGGAATTTGATCTTCAGCTCTTGGGTGGTTTACATTTGTGGGTCTTTGTTATGCTGACTTGTGTGTAACTCTCTTTTGAGTACTTCTTGGAGGGGTGGTCTTGTCTTGGTGAATTCCCTTGGTCCTTCTTTACCTGAGAATATCCTAATTACTCCTTCATATAGAAAGCTTAGCTTAGCTGGATACAAGATTCTAGGCTGGGCAATATTCTGTTTCAGAAGAGTGAGAATGGGGCCTCAACATCTTCTGGCTTTTAAAGTTTCAGTTGACAAATCTGGCATAATGCTAATGGGCCTCCCTTTGTATGTTACTTGTTTCTTTCTCCTTACAGCTCGAAGAAGGGTCTCTTTAGTGGATATTTTGGTCAGACTGATGACTACGTGACATGGTGTTTTCCTATTTGCTATGAATCTACCAGGGGTTCTTTGAGCTTTTTGAACCTGTATATCCAGCGTTTTGGCAAGGCCTGGGAAATTTTCCTCTATTATGTCTTCAATAGTTTATCCAGCCTTTGCTTATTATCTTCTTCACCCTCAGGGTTGCTGATAATGCTCATGTTAGGCTTCTTCACATAATTGCACATTTCTTGTAGACTCTGATCTTTTTTCTTATTTCTTTGCTCTATCTCTGTGACTGACTTACTTAATTGGAAAGAGTTATCTTCAATCTCTGAGATTCTTTCTTCTGTTTGATCTACCCTGCTCTTGAGACTTTCCACTGTGTTTTGTAGCTCCCTGAATAAATTCTTCATTTCTAGGAGTTCAGTTTGGTTTTTCTTCAATATTTCAATTTCCTTAGTGAATTTTTCTTCTAAATCCTGGATTTTTTTTGATGGTTTCTTTGTGTTGGTTATCCATTTTTTCTTGTATATTATTTAGTGTATTTATAGTCCATAACTGAAATTCCTCTGGTAACATGCTGGTATTTTGAATCTGATTTGTGCCAATAAGAAGAGAGCTGGTATTTTTCTTTTGGGGGCAAGATTTCCATTTGGTTTTTTGTGCTCCCCATATTTTTCCACTGAGCCCTTTCCTTCTGGATCTATTGTTAGATCTTTTCTCACAGCTTTAGTCTGGCTAACAGCATGCCTTGTACTCTGTTCTTTGGCTGTTAAACAATCTAGGTATGTTGCTTCCTTTGTGTTGTATCTTTTTAAGATAAGCCCTGTGTCTGCCTATTTTGTTAAGTGTTCTTATCATAAACAAGTGTTGAATTTTGTCAAATGCTTTTTTCGCATCTATTGAGAGGATCATATGATCTTTATTTTTGCTTCTATTTATGTGGTGAATTACATTTATAGATTTGCATATGTTAAACCATCCCTGCATCTCTGGGATGAAGACCACGTGGTCATCATGGATGATTTTTTGATAAGCACTTAAATTTAATTTGCTAGGATTTTATTGAGAATTTTTGCATCTGTATTCATAAGGGACATTGGTATGTAGTTTTCTTTTTTTATTGCATCCTTTCCTGGTTTTGGTATCAAAATTATGTTGTCTTGGTAAAATGTGTTGGGGATAATTCTATCCTTCTCGATATTGGAAAATAGTTTATGTAGGATGGGCACCGGTTCATCTTTGTATGTGTGGTAAAATTCAGGTATGAACCCATCTAGACCAGGGCTTTTCTTTTTGGTAAGGTTTTTTATTGCTGTTTCAATTTCAGATCTAGATATTGGTCTATTCCGGAAATCTGTTTCTTCCTTGTTGAGCCTGGGAAGGCTGGGTGTTTCTAAAAATTTGTCCATTTCCTCCACATTTTCCAATTTCTGTGCATAAAGACTTTTGTAGAATTCATAGATGATATCATGTATCTCTGTGGCGTCGGTTGTGATTTCTCCTTTCATGTTCCTGATGGAGGTTATTAGAGTTTTTTCTTTTCTGCTCTTGCTTAGCCTAGCCAGAGGTGTGTCTATTTCATTTAGTTTTTTCAAAGAACCAACTTTTTGTTTTATTAATCTCCCTTATGGTTTGTTTGTTGTCCTTTTCATTTAGTTCTGATTTCATCTTAATAATTTCTCTTCTTCTGCTGGGTTTGGGGTTGGTCTATTGTTCCTTCTCCAGCTCTTTGAGTCTATTCATTAGATTGTCTATTTATAAGTTTTCTGTCTTTTTGATATAGGCATTTATGGAAATAAATTTTCCTCTCAGGATAGCTTTAGCTGTGTCCCATAGATTTTGATAGGTTTAGTCTCCTTTGTCATTTAATTCAAAGAATCTTTTGATTTTCATCTTGATTTCTTCATTTATAAAATAATCATTTAGGAGAAGGTTGTTTAGCTTCCATGACTTTAAGTAGGAATGAGAATTTCTGTTAGGGTTCATTATTACTTTTATTCCGCTGTGATCTGAGAAGATGCATGGTATATTTTCCATTTTTTTAATTTTTTTAAGACATGCTTTATGTCCTAGGATATGGTCAATCTTGGAGAATGTCCCATGAGCAGATGAGAAGAAAGTATATTCAGTGGATTTGGGGTAGAATGTCCTGTAGATGTCAGTCAGGCCCATTTTTTCTAGCATTCTGTTTATGTCCATTATTTCTTTGCTTATTTTCTCTTTGGAGGATCTGACTTGTACTGTCAGCAGCGTGTTAAAGTCTCTGACTATTAAAGAGTCATTGCGGGGGGCGGCAAGATGGCGGAGTGGAGGTGACCTCCTGGATTCGTGCTCCCAGAAAGGAAGGCATGGATCTCGACCTGCCACAATGCTAGAGGATTGCTCCCCCACAGGAACAGTGGTGTGAACCCACGGAGAATCACCATGGGACACAGAGAACAAGAAAAAACAGAGGCGAGTGGGAAATCAGACCGAGATAATTTGGAGAGTGCGGGACGGAAAACAGATAGCAGAGTGCGGGATGGCCGTACCTGCCTCACCGACGAGTGAGGCGGGTTGAGCCCCACAGCAAAGCGGCTTGATCTCCCCACTGACCTCCACAGCCACTCAATCAGGGATCTGACTGAAATTGGTGCAGAATCACCGTGGGAGACGTGGAACTCCGAGGACAGGTGACATAAGCGGGAGGGAGCTTAGACTCTGGTGGGTCTCCATGGTGACCTATCTCTTGAAGGTACAGACGCGGACCTGCGCCGAGGCGAGGGGCCGCGAGCGTGAAATATTAAAGCGGGACATTTTTGCTCTGTTCTTCTCCTACGGCGGCTTTCTGGCTGGGGAGCTGCTGTGGGCCCTGGCGCCTGCTGAGCTCTGAACACTCTCCCGCAGCGCCCGTGACCGGTGGGCACGTGGTCACCATCTCGGTTCCCACAGCTTAGCCACCGCGGATCCATAGGGAGCTGCGCGGGGACCCGTGACACAACGCCAAGAGCCGTGGCTCTGTGTGAACTCTGTGGAAGGGAGACATAAGTGGAAAGGAGCTTAGACTCTGGCGGGTCTCCGCGGTGACCTATCTCTTAAAGGGACAGACACTGACCTGTGCCGAGGTGAGGGGCTGCGAGTGTGAAATATTAAAGCGGGACTGTTTTACTCTATTCCTCACCTTCGGCGGCTTTCTGGCCGGGGAGCTGCTGTGGGCCCTGGCGCCTGCCAAGCTCTAAACACTCTCCCCCAGCACCCGCGACCGGTGGGCGAGTGGTCGCCATCGTGGTTCCCACAGGTTAGCTGCCACGGATCCATAGGGGGTGGCGCGGGTCCCCGTGCAGCTCCCTCTATCATAGCCCGTGACACAACGCCAAGAGCCATGGCTCTGTGTGAATTCTGTGGACGGGAGACATCAGCGAGGAAGAGCTAAGACTCTTGATCGCAGAATAATAGGGTTTTTATTTTATTTTATTTTATTTTATTTTTTTACTTATTTTTATTTCTTTATTTTATTTTATTTTTATATCTCTTTCTTTCTTTCTTTCTTTTTCTTTTCTTTTCTTTCTTGTTTTCTCTTTTTCTTTTTCTTGTTACTGATTTATTTATTTATTTATTTATTTTTAATCTCTTTCTTTCTTTCTTTCTTTTTCTTTTTCTTGTCTTTCTTGTTTTCTCTTTTTCTTTTTCTTGTTATTCGTATTCTTTCTTTTTTTATTATTTTTTACTATTATTATAGTGGTTTTTTGTTTGCTTGTTTGTTTCTTTGTTTGTTTTTTGTTTTTTCCTTTCTTTTTCTTTTCTCCTTTTCGGTGGCCCTCCAGCCCAGGAGCTACTGTATACTCCTGAGCGCTCCAGACCCCCAGCTCTGATTCCTATCAGACCCTGATAATTGCTCCACAGTGCCAGTGATCTGCGGGTGGACAGCAGCAATTGTGTGGGCCAAGGTCTAACTGCTGCAGAGCCATAGGGTGCTAGGCGGCTCCCCAGGAGGCTCCATCCCCTGATCCATAGACCCTTTCCAGGTCCCCTTCCCAGGTGTGAACACTGAGTGCTTCCCCAGATGCAAGAGTGTGGAACCTGGACATTGGGAACATTGGGACAGGGTAGACCTTTGCCCGTGGGAGCTGCAGCAGCTGGGGCACTGACTGAGCGAGGGCACTGCCTCCTCCCCCTAGCCAGTGTCTTTCCTGCGGAAAGAGATAGAAACCACACATCCAGAGGAAGAACCAAAAGACAGGGGGAAAAAAAGAAAAAGAGAGGGAGAAGAGGCTTTCTGCTTGCAAATAGTGTGAATCCTGCCTACTAACTGAAAGTCCACAACACAGTGATTTAACTTGCCAAACTGGTCTTAGGTCAAGCCAACCCTCTGGGGCCGGACCCATCAGAAGCAGACCCCCAACTGAGATAGAAAAAAACTCTAAACAACACACAACTGTCTCCCCCTCTAGACAAAGGAAGCAACATACCTAGATTGTTTCACAGCCTAAGAACAGAGTATAAGACGTGCTGTTAACTAGACTAAAGCTGTGAGAAAAGATCTAACAATAGAGCCAGATGGGAAGGGCTCAGCAGAAAAATACGGGGAGCACAAAAAACTGAACAGAAACCTAGCCCCCAAAGAGAAATACCAACTCTCCTCCAATTGGCACAAACCAGATTCAGAATACCAACATGTTACCAGAAGAATTTCAGTTTTGGGTTATAAATAAGCTGAATGGCATAGAAGAAAAAATAGATAACCAACACAAAGAAACCACAAAAAAAATCCAGGATTTGGAAGAAAAATTCACTAAAGAAATAGAAATATTGAAGAAGAAGCAAACTGAACTCCTAGAAATGAGGGATTTATTCAGGGAGCTACAAAACACAGTGGAAAGTCTCAAGAACAGGGTAGATCAAATAGAAGACAGAATCTCAGAGATCGAAGATAACTCTTCCAATTAAATAAGACAGTCACAGAGATAGAGCAAAGAAATAAGAAAAAAGATCAGAGTCTTCAAGAAATGTGGGATTATGTGAAGAAGCCTAACGTGAGAGTTATCGGCATCCCTGAGGGTGAAGAAGATAATAAGCAAGGGCTGGATAAACTATTTGAAGACATAATAGAAGAAAATTTCCCAGGCCTTGCCAAAACACTAGATATACAGGTTCAAGAAGCTCAAAGAACCCCTGGTATATTCATAGGAAATAGGACAACACCACACCACATAGTCGTCAGACTGACCAAAATATCCACTAAAGAGACCCTTCTTCGAGCTGTAAGGAGAAAGAAACAAGAAACATACAAAGGGAGGCCCATTAGAATTATGCCAGATTTCTCAACTGAAGCTTTACAAGCAAGAAGAAGTTGGGGCCCCATTCTCACTCTTCTGAAACAGAATAATGCCCAGCCTAGAATCTTGTACCCAGCTAAGCTAAGCTTTCTATGTGAAGGAGAAATTAAGACATACTCAGATAAATGAGGACTGAGGGAATTCACCAAGACAAGACCAGCCCTCCAAGAAGTACTCAAAAGAGAGTTACACACGGATCATCACAACAAAGGCCCATGAATGTAAAACCACCCAAGAGCTACAGATCAAATTCTAGGCACCACAATGGCTCAAGAGAGAAAACATAGCAATGAAGTTCTACCCAATAAGATAAACAGAAATCTGTCCCACTTATCAGTTCTCTCACTAAATGTCAATGGCCTGAATTCCCCACTCAAGAGACATAGACTGGGCCAATGGATAAAAAAACACAAACCAAGTATCTGCTGCCTTCAGGAAACTCACTTAACCGGCAAAGATGCATTTAGAGTGAAAATAAAAGGATGGAAATTGATATTTCAAGCAAATGGGAGCCAAAAGAAAGCTGGTGTGGCAGTTTCGATTTGCAATAACTTAGTCTTTAAACCAACAAAAGTAATAAAAGACAAAGATGGTTACTACATACTGGTGAAAGGCACAATTCAACAAGAAGACATACCCATACTTAATATATGTGCACCCAACCTAGGTGCACCCAGATTCATAAAGCAAACCCTACTCGACCTAAACCAAATGATAGACAACAACACTTTAATAGTTGGAGACTTTAACACCCCACTGACAGCACAGCACAGATCCTCCAAGCAGAAAATAAGCAAAGACATAGTAGACTTAAACAGAATGCTAGAACAAATGGGCCTGACTGACATCTACAGGACATTCTACGCGAAATCCACTGAATATACATTCTTCTTATCAGCTCACAGGACATTCTCTACGATTGACCATATCCTAGGACATAAAGCAAGTCTTAGAAAATTTAAAAAAATAGAAATCATACCCTGCATCTTCTCAGATCACAAGGGAATATAAGTAATAATGAATCCTAACAGGAACTCTCATTCCAACTCAAAGTCATGGAATCTAAACAACCTTCTCCTTTATAACAATTTCGTAAAGGAAGAAATTAAGTCAGAAAACAAAACATTCTTTGAATTAAATGACAAAGGAGACACAACTTATCAAAATCTATGGGATGCAGCTAAAGCAGTCCTGAGAGGAAAATTCATTTCCATAAATGCCTATTTCAAAAAGCCAGACAACTTACAAATAGACAACTTAATGAATAGACCCAAAGAGCTGGAGAAAGAACAGACTGACCCCAAACCCAGCAGAAGGTGAGAAATTATTAAGATCTAATGAGAATTAAATGAAATGGACAACAAAAATACTATAAGGGAAATTAATAAAACAAAAAGTTGGTTCTTTGAAAAGATAAATAAAATAGACACACCACTGGCTAGACTAACCAAGAGCAGAAAAGAAAAATCTGTAATAACTTCCATCAGGAACATGAAAGGAGAAATCACAACCGATGCCACATAGATACATGACATTATCTATGAATATTACAAAAATGTTTATGCACACAAATTCGAAAATGGGGAGGAAATGGACAAATTTTTAGAAACACACAGCCTTCCCAAGCTCAATCAGGAAGAAATAGCACTCCTGAATACACCAATATCAAGAACGGAAATTGAAACAGCAATAAAAACCTTCCCCAAAAGAAAAGCCCTGGTCCAGATGGGTTCACACCTCAATTTTACCATACATACAAAGATAAACTGGTGCCCATCCTACATAAACTATTCTTCAATATTGAGAAGGATGGAATTCTCCCCAACACATTCTACCAAGCCAATATAACATTGATACCAAAAGCAGGAAAGGATGCAACAAAAAAAGAAAACTACAGACCCATTTCTCTCATGAACGTAGATGCAAGAATACTCTATAAAAACCTAGCAAATCGTATCCTAGTGCTTATTAAAAAAATAATTCATCACGACCAAGTAGCCTTCATCCCAGAGAAGCAGGGGTGGTTCAACATACGAAAATCTATAAAGGTAATAAACCACATAAATAGAAGCAAAAATAAAGACCATATGATCCTCTCAATAGATGCAGAAAAAGCATTTGACAAAATTCAACACCCTTTTATGATAAAAACACTTAACAATATAGGCATAAATGGGACCTACCTAAAAATGATACAAGCCATATATGACAAACCCACAGCCAACATCATACTGAACGGGGAAAAATTGAAAGAATTCCCACTCAGAACTGGAACCAGACAAGGCTGCCCACTGTCCCCATTACTTTTCAACATAGTATTGGAAGTCCTTGTGAGAGCTATCAGAAAGAGAGCAGAATCAATGGTGTCCAAATGTGGACAGAAGAGATCAACCTCTCACTTTTCGCTGATGACATGATGTTGTATCTGGAAAACCCCAAGGCTCAACCAAGAGACTTCTGGAATTCATTAATGAATTCACTAAAGTCTTAGGTTACAAAATCAATACACACAAATCGGAGGCATTCATATATGTCAATACCATTCAATCGGAGAACCAAATTAAGGACTCAATACTTTTCAAAATAGCAACAAAGAAAATAAAATATCTAGGAATATATTTAACTAAAGAGGTAAAGGTCCTCTAAAGGGAGAACTATGAAACGCTAAGGAAGGAAATTGCAGAACACATAAATAGGTGGAAATCCATACCATGCTCATGGATTGGAAGAATTAACATTGTTAAAATGTCTATACTACCCAAAGTAATCTATAGATTCAATGCAATTCCTATTAAATTACCAACATCATTTTTCACAGATTTAGAAAAAATAATTATAACTTTGTATGGAATCAGAGAAGACCCCGTATAGCAAAAGCAATCTTAAGCAATAAAAACAAAATGGGAGGTATTGATTTGCCAGACTTCAAACTATACTACAAGGCTGTGGTTCTTAAAACTGCTTGGTATTGGCACAAGGGCAGGGATGCAGACCAGTGGAACAGAACAGAAAACCCAAATATAAAACCACCCTCATATAACCATCTAATCTTTGACAAAATAGACAAAATCATACTCTGGGGACAAGAGTCCCTATTCAATAAATGGTGCTGGGAAAACTGGATAGCCACATGTAGAAGACTGAAACAGGACCCACAGATTTCACCTCTCACAAAAATCAAATCACGGTGGATAACAGATTTAAACCTTAAACGGGAAACGATTAGAATTCTAGAAGAAAATGTAGGAAAGACTCTT
>MPIZ01001000.1:349582-384215 GCA_003258685.1 Prolemur simus | reverse complement strand
ACAGCCAAAGAAACAGTCACGAAAATAAACAGACAGCCTACAGAATGGGAAAAAATTTTCGCATGCTACACATCAGATAAAAGACTGATAACAAGAATCTGTTTAGAACTCAGGAAAATCAGCAAGAAAAAATCAAAAAATCCTATCAAAAAATGGGCAAATGACATGAATAGAAATTTTTCAAAAGAAGACATAAGAATGGCTAAAAAACATATGAAAAAATGCTCAACATCCCTAATCATCAGGGAAATGCAAATCAAAACCACAATGAGATACCACTTAAGTCCTGTGAGAATGGCCTTTATCAAAATTCCCAAAACAACACATGTTGGCGTGGATGTGGAGAGACAGGAACACTCATACACTGCTGGTGGGAATGCAAACTAGTGCAACCCATATGGAAAGCAATGTGGATATACCTCAAACAGATTCAGGTAGACCTACCATTTGATCCAGCAATCCCATTATTGGGCATATACCCAGAAGAACAAAAGTCATTCTTTAACAAAGACACCTGTACCTGAATGTTTATAGCAGCACAATTCACAATCGCAAAGATGTGGAAACAACCAAGTGCCCATCAATCCACGAATGGATTAGTAAACTGTGGTATATGTATACCATGGACTACCACTCAGCTATAAGAAATAACGATGATACGACATCTCTTTGGTTCTCCTGGAGAGAGCAGGAACCCATTATATTAAGTGAAGTATCCAAAGAATGGAAAAACAAGCATCACATGTACTCACCAGGAAACTGGTTTTCCTGATCATCACCGAAATGCACATCGGGGAAGGATACCAATTGGATATCAGACTGGGATGGGGGTTGGGGGGAGGGGATGGGTGTATGCCTACATGATGAGTGCGTTGCACACCCTCTGGGGAATCGTCATGCTTGAAGGTGCAGACCCGGGGAGGTGGGGGGGATGGGATGGAGGTATGACTACGTGATGAGTGCCCGGCGCATTGTCTTTAGAATGAAAAGAGACGTGCTTGGGACTCTGTCCCGGGGGGATGGGCGGGACATGGACAATGTATTTGACCTGAACTTATGTACCCCCATGATGAGCTGAAATAAAAAAAAAAGAGTCATTTTCTATCTTTTGGTGCAGATCAAGTAGGGTTTGCTTTATGAATCTGGGTGCACCTAAGTTGGGTGCATATATGTTAAGTATTGTTATGTCTTCTTGTTGAATTGTACCCTTCACCAGTATATAGTAACCATCTTTGTCTTTCATTACTTTTGATGATTTAAAAACTAAGTTATTGCAGATTAAAACTGCCACGCCAGGTTTCTTTTGGCTTCTATTTGCTTGAAATATTGATTTCCACCCTTTTATTTTCAGTCTAAATGCCTCCTTGCAGGTTATATGAGTTTCCTGAAGACAGCAGATACTTGGCTTTTATATTTTAACCATTGGGCCAGTCTATGTTTCTTGAGTGGGGAATTCAATCCATTCACATTTAATGAGAGAACTGATACGTGAGACAGATTTCTGTTCCTCATGTTGGGTTCAATTTCATTATTCTGTTTTCTTTCTTGAGCCACTGTGATAACTGGGTTTTTATCTTTATCTCTTGAGTAATTGCACATTCGTGGGTCTTTCTTTTGCTGGTCCATGTGTAACTCTGTTTTGATTAGTTCTTGGAGAGCTGGTCTTGTCTTGGTGAATTCTCTGAGTTTTTGTTTATCTGAGGATGTCTTAGTTTCACCTTCATATAGAAAGCTTAGCTTAGCTGGGTACAAAATTCTAGTGTGGCCATTATTCCGTTTCAGAAGAGTGAGAATGGGGCCCCAGTCTCTTCTTGCTTGTGAGGTTTCAGTTGAGAAATGTGGCGTAATTCGAATGGATTTTCCTTTGTATGTTATTTGTTTCTTTCTCCTTACGGCTCAAAGGAGGCCCTCTTTAGTGGAAATTTTTGTCAATCTGATAATCTCATGACGTGGTGGCTGACTTATTTAATTGGAAAGTGTTATCTTCGATCTCTGAGATTCTTTCTTCTGTTTGATCTACCCTGTTCTTGAGACTTTCCACTGTGATGTTTAGCTCCCTGAATGAATTCTTCATTTCCAGGAGTTCAGATTGATTTTTCTTCAATATTTCGATTTCTTTAGTGAATTTGTCTTCCAAGTCCTGGATCTTTTTCGTGGTTTCTTTGTGTTGGTTATCCATTTTTTCTTGCATAATATTCAGCTTATTTATGATCCATGTTTGAAATTCTTCCTGTGACATATTGCTATTTCGAGTCTGGTTTCTGTCAATTGGTAGAGAACTAGTCATCCTCTTTGGAGGCAAGGTTTCAGCTTGATTCTTTATACTCCCAGAGATCTTTCACTGAGCCCTTCCCATGTCGATCAATCCTTAGGTCCCTTCTTTCTGCTTTAGCCTGAATATAGGCATGCCATGTGTACTGATCTTGGGCTGTGCAGCAGCCCAGGTAAGCTGCCTCCTCTGTCACTAGGGGGAGCCCTTCACGTGTTGTTCAGGTTTTTGCTACCTCAGCTGGGGGGCTGCTCCTGTTTGGTCCAGCCCCAGAGAAGTAATTTGACCCGAAACCTGTTTGAGAGTCCCGTCACTGGGCTGTTCTAATTGCAGATGGAAAGTGACTTTTTCCTTACCTCTTCCTTTCCCGAGGTGGTTTCTGCCTCTCTCTCCACGATAGGCAGTGGCTTGGGGGAGTGGGTGGTGCCCTCGTTCGCCCAGTGCTCCTGCTGCTGCAGCTGCTGGGGGCGATGATCTGCCCTGCCCCAATATCCTCTCCACTCTCTCATGACTGGGGAAGCACTCGGTGTTCATGCAAAGGTGGATCTCCTGGTGGGGAGGTTCACGGACTAGGGGAGGGAGCCCCCCAGGGAGCCACCTGGTTCCCAATCGCTCCTCAGCAGCTAGGCTGTGGACCCTGACAGTGGCAGCTGCCCACCTGCAGATCGGTGATGCTGGGGGAGAATGTTCAGGTTCCGGCAGGGGCCGGAGGAGCCAAGGATTGAGGGAGCCCAGCCGCCCGCATAAAGGAGACAGTTCGGTGTCCTCCAGGTGTCTTTGGCTGCAGCCTAGTGCAAACCTTCTCCTGCCAGTTGCAGTCCACCCACAAAGCTCCGGGGTCCAAAATGCCCCTGCTATTTTCTCCTCTCCACAGAGCCCCACATCTCCCACAGTGATTCTGCACCGGCTTCAGGCAGATCCCTAATTGAGTGGGTGTGGAGGTCAGTGGGGAAACAAGCCTCTTTCCTGTGGGGCTGAACCCACCTCACTTGCTGGTGAGGTGGGTACAGCCGTCACATGCTCCCCTCTCTATTGTCCATCCTGCACTCTCCAGAGTTTTATGATCTTATTTCACGTTCTCCTCATTCTTTTCTTGCTTTCTGTGTCCCACGCTGATTCTCCATGGATTCACACCACTGTTCTTGTGGGGGAGCGATCCTCTAGCGTTATGGCAGACTGAGATCCATGCCTTCCTCTCCAGGGACACGAATCCAGGAGGTCACCACCACTCTGCCATCTTTCTCTCTTTCACTGAAATTTGTTCTTATGGTGATGGTTTAAATAAAGATTTAAAAACTCCACCTGGCATTGGGCACACACTCCCAGGCACGAGCCCTTAGACTCCTGGGCACAAAAGCAGGATGGGGGCAATAGTGGCACCAGAGGGTGTCATATCATCCAGCCAGCTACTTGAGGCAGAGACGGACTTCAGCTGACATGCACACCTCAACTGAAACTTTAAAAGCAAGAAGAGTCTGGGGCCCCATTCTCACTCTTCTGAAACAGAATAATGCCCAGCCTAGAGTTTTGTACCCAACAAAGCTACGTTTTGTATACAAAGGTGATATTAAGACGTTATAAGATAAAAAGAGACTGAAGGAATTCACCAAGACCAGACCAGCCCACCAAGAATTATAGAAAACAGATTTGCACATGGACCAGTACAAGAAAGACCCATGAATGTAAAACTACTCAAGACCTAAATATCAAAGGCCAGATACCACATAGGCTCACAAGAGAAAACACAAGAATGAAGTTCTACCCAACAGGATGAACAGAAATCTGCCCCACCTATCAATTCTCTCAATAAATGTGAATGGCTTGAATTTCCCACTCGAGAGACATAGGCTGGCCCAATGGACAAAAAAGCAAAAGCCAAGTATCTTCTGTCTTCAGGAAACTCATATAACCTGCAAAGATGCATTTAGACTGAAAATAAAAAGATGTAAATCGATATTTCATGCAAAAGGAAGCCAAAAGTAGGCTGGTGTGGCAGTTTTAATCTCAGATAACTTGGTTTTTAAATCAACAAAAGTAATGAAAGACAAAGATGGCTACTATAAATTGGTGAAGGGTACAGTTCAACAAGAAGACATAAGTATACTTATATCTGCACCCAACTTAGGTGTACCCAGATTCATAAAGCTAATGCTACTTGATCTAAACCAAATGATAAACAGCGGCACCATAATAGCTGGAGATTTCAACATCCCTCTGACAGCACAGGACAGATCCTGCAAACAGAAAATTAACAAAGAAACATTGTACTTAAACAGAACTCTACAATAAATGGGCCTCACTGATATTTACAGAAGATTCTACCCAAAACCCTCTAAATATACATTCTTCTTATGAGATCATCAGATACTCTGTAAGATTGACCATATCCTAGGACACAAAGCTTGTCTTAAAAAATTAAAAAAATAGAAATTATACCATGCATCTTCACAGATCACAGCAGAATAAAAGTAGAAATTAACCCTAATAGGAGCTCTCATTTCTACTCAATGTCATGGAAGCTAAACAACTTTCTCCTGAATGATTATTTTATAAATGAAGAAATCCAGATGGAAATTAAAAGATTGTTTGAACTAAATTGGAAAGGAGCCACAAAGTTATCAAAATCTGTGGGACACAGCTAAAGCAGTCCTGAGAGGAAAATTTATTTCCATAAATGCCTATATCAAAAAGAAAACTTACAAATAGACAACCTAATGAATAGACTCAAAGAGCTGGAGAAACAATCACAGATCCACCCCAAATCCAGCAGAAGAACAGAAATTACTAAGATCAAATCAGAACTAAATGAAATGGACAATAGAAAAACCAGATGGGAGATTAATAAAACAAAAACTTGGTTCTTTGAAAAGATAAGATTGACACGCCTCTGGCTAGACTAACCAAGAGCAGAAAAGAAAAATCACTAATAACCTCTATCAGGTATATGAAAGAAGAAATAACAACTGATGCTACAGAGATACAAGATATCATCTGTGAATTCTACAAGAAACTTTATGCACACAAACTCGAAAACGTGGAGGAAATGGACAAATTTTTTAAAACACACAGCCTCCCTAGGCTCAACCAGGAAGAAATAGAATTCCTGAGCAGACAAATATCAAGAACTGCAATCAAAACAGCAATAAAAAACCTCCCCCAAAATAGAAGCCCAGGACCAGATGGTTTCACACCAGAATTTTACCACACCTACAAAGAAGAACTGGTGCCTATCCTACAAAAGTTATTCTACAACATTGAGAAGGATGGAATTCTTCCCAACACATTTCATGAAGCGAATATTACTCTGATACCAAAACTAGGAAAAGGTGTAACAAAAGAAATAAAAAAAATTACATACCAACAGCCCTCATGAATATAGATGCAAAAATTCTCAATAAAATCCTAGCAAATTGAATCCAAATGCTTATCAAGAAAATAATCCATCACGACCAAGTGGGCTTCATTCCAGAGATGCAGGGATGATTCAACATACACAAATCAATAAATGTAATTCACCACATAAATAGAAGCAAAAAAGCATTCAACAAAATTCAACACCCTTTTATGATAAGAATGCTTATCAAAATCGGCATACACAGGGCCTACCTAAAAATGATACAAGACATATATGACAAACCCACAGCCAACATCATACTCATTGGGGAAAAATTGAAAGCATTCCCACTCAGAACTGGAATGAGACAAGGGTGCCCACTGTCCCCATTACTTTTCAACATAGTGCTGGAAGTCCTTGTGAGAGCAATCAGGCAAGAGAGCAGAATCAAGGGTGTCTAAATAGGGAAAGAAGAGATCATACTCTCACTCTTTGCTCCTGATATGATATTATATCTAGAAAACGCCAAGGATTCAACCAAGAGACTCCTGGAACTGATAAATGAATTCAGTGGAGTCTCAGGATACAAAATCAATACACACAAATCAGAGGCATTCATATATGCAAATAACAGTCAAATTGAGAACCAAATTAAGGACCTAATACCCTTCACAATAGCAACAAAGAAAATAAAATACCTAGGAATATGTTTAACTAAGGAGGTAAAAGACCTCTATAGGGAGAACCATGAAACACTGAGAGGAAGGACATGGCAGAGCATGTAAACAGGTGGAAAACCATACCATGCTCGTGGATTGGAAGAATCAACATTGTTAAAATGTCTATACTGCCCAAAGTGATCTACATATTCAATGCAATCCCTATTCAATTACCAACATCATTTTTCACAGATATAGAAAAAATAATTTCATGCTTTGTATGGAACAAGACAAGACCCTGTTTAGCAAAAGCAATTTTAGGTAATAACAAAATGGGAGGTATTAATTTACCAGACTTCCAATTCTACTACAAGGCTATGGTTATTAAAAGTGCATGCTATAGGCACAAGAACAGGGACATTGATCAGTGGAACAGAACTGAGAATCTAGATATAAAACCACTCATATAGCCATATAATCTTTTGCAAAGCAGACAAAAGTATACTCTGGGCAAAAGATCCTTATTCAATAAATGGTGCTGGGAAAACTGGATAGCCACATATAGAAGACTGAAATAGGACCCACATGTGAAACAGGATCATGGTGGAACCAGACCATCCTACCCCCAAGCAAGCAACCCACAGAAAACGAATGGCACCCAACCCCCTATCCTGAGTGGAACTGCACTGAGGGCCTCACCAAGAGGAAAGGTGAGTTCAAGGAGCCCCGAGGCACATGGGGCAAACGAGACACGAGTTAATCCACCTGCCAACACACATGCATATTCACACACCATGCACTCTCTTCTCTCTCTCTGTCTTTCTCTCAGAAGCCACAGGCACCCAGGCAGGTCCTGATACAGTGGGGCTCGGCATCCAGCAAAGAAAGACCCCTGAGTACAGAAAGGCATACCAGCACACAGGCAGTCCAGCCTTCCAGGTCACGGGCATGATGACTTTGGACTCTGGGGAGACTCACATACACACAGAGCATGCAGGTGTGAGGTGGCCATGGGCAACCAGTCCATGGATCCTGCTGGTGCTTCCTGGATGTTGCAAGGGAGCCTTCTTCAGCCTGCCAGGCCCTCCTCCTTTTCCTGGGAACAGCAGATGATCCCATGGCAGGCATCCTGGAGAGGACAGGTCAGAGCCTGAAATGGCTGCACCTGCCCTGGCAACAGAGAGCTCCCGCGATAGGGAGGCACCACTAGGCAACGGTCACTGTCATTGTGACAAGGACTTGCACAAGGGCAGTTGTGAGGTCGCCCTGCGCTCTGACGTGCAATGGCAGTGGAATGTGAGACAAGCGCTGACAGGCTAAGGTGGTCAAGGGCGAGACAGTGCTGGCTAGGGTGTCTGGAAGGGTGGAAGAAGGCTGCGAGGGACTGAGAAGTGGACTCAGAGCCAACCTGGACCAGGACCAGGATGCTGAGAGAGGAGCACATCCTCCCCACCCTGTTCTCAGGACCTATTTGAGCAGAGCTCTGGTTGGGATCCCAGGTCCCAGTGGAGGGCCACCCTCAGGGCAAGAGGCAAACATTCAGATCCCTCCTCCTGGGGTCTGAGTTGGCACAAGACACTGGGGACAGGTGTGGGAGCTGCAATGGCAGGGATAAACTCTGGTGAGCAGA
This sequence comes from Prolemur simus, assembly GCA_003258685.1. NCBI lineage: Eukaryota > Metazoa > Chordata > Mammalia > Primates > Lemuridae > Prolemur > Prolemur simus. The sequence goes on along the minus strand of MPIZ01001000.1, from coordinate 376,323 downwards.
GATGGGGCCTGCAGGGCACAGGGAGTTATCTGAGGCTCCAAGGGAAGGTACTGGGGAACAGTTCATTCACTTAGGTGTCCTGTGCCTTCATCGGACCTGTGCCCACTGGGCACCCACCCAGTCTTAATCACCAGGCTCTGCAGCCTCTCTCCACTGCTCTTCAGGGTAGGCGGAAATGCAGAGCCAGACAAGTCCCAGGGACAGAAAGTGTGACTGCAGGGGTGCCTGGCTAAGACCTGATGTCCAGCAGGGTGCATGGAGGGAAGGAGTGTTTCACGAGTGGGACCGACCTGCCCTGAGACTGACCTTGAGGAGGAGGCACTCTTTCCAGTGCCCAGAGGGCTTCCAGAGAGCTCTGGGAAAGCAGAGCCTACCTAGGACCACATGCACAGGCCCCCTTCTGGAGGCCTGGACAAGACTGGACCTTCTTTTCTGAAGAGAAGAGGGTTAGCCCGGCAGTGCATTCAGCCCCTCAACCTCAGTGAAGTGGAATGCTGCCACCACCCCACCTGTACCCACACAAACCCAAGTCCCTCTTCCTCCTTCTCTCCCACCCCCTCAGTGCAAACACTGATGGGCAATGGCTCCTTCCAGGCCCACCCCTGTCCCACACTTCCCCAGCACGGAACATGCCAAGCATATATCCACCCCCCCCCAGCAAGAAAGGAAGGAACAGAAAGCAGAGTGAAACAGTGTCTTCCTTAGAAGGCAAAGACCAGGCAGGGTGTGCTGCCACTCAGCCCATGGAATTAAGGGCCAAGCGATGGGGCCACTTGACACCAAGGCTTGCTTCCCTTGCTGGCAGAAGTAATGGCTGGGCAAATGGGCACAGGCATCAGGCCTACCCTAAGAAGGCACTGTGGAGAAGGAAAGTCTCATGCAGTGGATGGCCCACAATGCTGTCCTGGATGGAGTGGGAATGTTTTCTGGTGTGTATGGTGTGTCCAGAAGAAGAAGGGTCCAGGCCTTAGGAAACCATGGAGGGTGAGAAAAGATGCGGGGGCATGGTGTCGGTCGGTCTACAAGCTGGCACCCAGGCAGGAGAATATACTGCCACCAAAGCTGCTGGTGCCTGCCCTCCGGCCTGGGCCAGGGAGGAGCTCACCCAGTTGGTTATGATCTGATAAATGCTCGCATCTCCCCACTCTGCGAAGGGGTTCATTGCCTGTTGGCATGTATTACACCTCTAGAATTAGGGCAGTTATCCAAGTAGGAGACGAGTGAGCAACCAAAGGAACCATAAATGATTTAATGAGCCATTCACAGTTTCACTGTACCAGCCATGTGTACTTAGACATGCATAGCTTAATGTTTGAGAAAGGCATATGCTACTGGCAGGATCAGCCAGGTAGGAGAGAGCACGGTGAGCCGAGAAGCATATCACCCCCACACGAGGACAGCTGTTCTTGCCAGCCTCTTTTGGTGGCCAGGTGTTACAAAAGTCGTGAGGGAAGGGAAGCCTGGAGGGGAGCAGAGCATGGGGCTAGATGGGGAGGAGGAGGATAGTGCAGAGAAGGACCCCTCCCTGATGCCCTGGCCCACGCCTGCCATGGTGGCCCACCCGAGCACCCATGGGCCCAGCCATGAATGCAGGGCACCCCGGGTGCACAGGCGCAGAGAATGTGCAGCAATGGGGGCAGGGCAATGGCCCCTGAAGTGACACGGACCACCGGGAGGACAGGCACGCGGACACAGAGAGAGGGGCTTGGTGCCTAAACCACGCAGCCAGTCAGCGCCATGACCATAGCCACCTGTGCCTGTCACACACGGAATGAGGCTACACCAGGCCAAAACCCGTACTGTCCCCGCCGTGGGCATCCATGCGCGGTCTGTAAGGGCACCACGGTTGGCCAGTGAAGAGAGACCGCCAGACCCACGTGGCCAAGCATGCGAACCCACCCACCGGGTGAAAAAGGCCACCACAGGGAACGATGGCACCCCACATAGCATCGACAGGCAACACCAACTCGGGCAAGCAGGCCGGCCTTGCCATACCATGGGAGGGGCTGCTACAGGCACACGTGAGTGATGCACACTGGGGCACGGAACTCCCCGGATTGGAAAGCCAAATGGAAGAGGACCACACTGCTAAAGGTGGCCTTGAGCAGGGGACCATCAGACATGGCATAAGGCAATGACGTGGCAAGGGGCCGCGGGCCGCCAGGGAGCCCAAGGGACCAAGGTCAGACGACAAAACACGGACCACGACATGCACAAGATCTCACTGCCAGTGGCCTCTGCACATGAGGGCGGTCCCACGACACCTAGGAGGACCTGCTGCACCTTCTGTGAACCCACCCATGGGCCTCACAGGGGCCAGATCACGACCAGGGCAGCAGTCACGTGCAGCTCTGGAGAAACCCTTTTCATGCATGCACATGTGACTGGCCCCCCCATGCCTTTAGCCCCGCCACGCGGAGGCCGGCAGACCGTTCAACCGAGGCACGGTGCCTGGGGATGCCGTCCACCCCCTTGGCGGCCACACGGCGAGGTCAGGTTCTGGCAGCGAAGTTGGTCAAATGTTCGTCAGGGGTGGTTGGCAGCCTTGAGGAAGACAGAGACAGAGCGCCCGGTACAGGATGAGACAGTGCAAGGGCGACGCACCACATCCCAAGGGAGGTGAGACCTCCGCCACCACCGGCCCACCGGGGAAACAATGCCATGGGATCCCACCACCCTAAACTCTAGAGCAGTCCTGCAACCTGCCCCTGGCGCCAGCTGGCCAAAGCCTTCAGCACTTCTCGACCGTCCCATGGGCCACGGCTTCACCATCGAGGTGTCCCAGAGCGACCTCGCCCCTCAGTCCCCTACGTCACCACACCTAATCCCATTCTGGTCTGCTCCCGGGAGTGCCGTGCCCCCGTGGAATGACCCTGAGGGGGGGCGGCCCCAAGCCGTGGTCCACCCGTGCCAGCATGGGAAAGCCCATCCATCCACAGCCTGACACGGGAGCGGGTGGAGAGCCGCACGCTCGCAGGGGGAAGAGGGCGTGTGACCGGCTCTACCCCTTCTCCCACAGCGAACAAACATGGGCTCCCTTCATGGCTGGAACGCTGGCCCGGCCAGGCGTGACTCTTTCCCAGCTCAGAGGGGGGAGGCCCGGGCCACATTAGGCCAATAGCAGCAGGCGGTCCCCACTTCAGGGGCTGGCTGACTGCAGCCCCCCACGGCGGGGGAGGAAGGGACTCTGCCCACGCACAACTGACAGCCACAGGGGCATAAGCTGATGACGCCCAGAGAGGCGGTGGGCTGGGGGATCTGGCAAACCCCAGAAGGGGACACACCTTCAGGATCGCTAGAGAAGACACTTTCTCGGGGAAGGTGGATCGCCCCAGACCCACGGTTGCCCCTGTCAGGGCCCCAGCGGAGGTATTCAGGCACACTGGGTGGTGGGGTGTGGCGGGGGTCTGTGATATGGGGAAAAAGCCCACGTGGCAACTCCTGAGTGCTCGCCGTTGGAGCCCCTCAGCCAAAAACTACCTCAATTCGAAGGAAACACTCTCCCACTGGTACGGGAGATGGGTCAATGAGGCAGACCAGATCGGGTTACAAGCCTCCCATGGGCCCGGCCCCACCAAGATCACCACACGACCTTGCAATAACCCCCTCTTGGGTAGGGGGAGCAAAGAGCACAAGCCACATGAGTGCCTTTCAAAGTCCCCGATGCACATCATGGGGACGCCAAGGCAACACACCTGCCCGCCCAGGTGGCACAGGGTGATGCCTCTTGGCTTACCCGCCTCAACCCCTCCTCAAGCAAACTGCTCGAGGGTGTACCCAACACAGCACACGCTGCAGTGGCGACCAGAGGGGGACGCCTGGAAAGAAGCCGACAACCACCACTTGGTTTCGGGCACCTTGGGGAACAACCCGGTGTGTTCCAGGGGCACCGCAAAAGGGCCACGCAGACCCAGCAGCTGCACGCCCAGGGGGCCCTCAAGCGGGTGTGTGCGAAAGTCCCTCTAGGGGGGGTTGACCCCACCAGGCAACAGCCACAGAGGAGTGAGGGATGCCTGCTGTGTCAAGAAGATCCATAACCCGCCCCCCCCAAGGCCAGGACGCCGAGGGCGGCATGAGCGAGGTCCGACCAGATAGTCTTGCACCTGCGCCTCCCACCCACCGCTGGCAGGGAGGAGAGACGAGGTGCCCGCGGGCAGTACGAGAAGAGTGCCCCCATTCACCAGGAATGGACCATCCCTCATCTGGCACGTAGCTTAAGGCCTGGAAGAGCCGAGGCCCAACCCCTCCAGTGACAGTCGCCGAAGGACAGCATGCAAGTACTAACCTGGAGGTGAGGATGAGGATATGAGGTGATCAAAAATACCACACAGGGAGATGGGGTTAAGCCACTTGACCACACCTGCTACCCCGACACTGGACGGGGCCACCTGTCCCAAGCACGTCCCCAGTGCCAGCAGAAAAGGGGCACTCAGGGACATCTGGGAGACCCCAAGGAAACCCCATGGTGGAGAGGGTCAGGGAGGCCCTAGATGGCCATCCGCGCCACCCAGGGCCTGGTCCCCGGCCCCACCATGAGGACTTGTGAAGGAGAAAACATTGGGACGGGACCACCTGTCCCGTCCAGGAGCTTTTGAGAGGCTCAAGGGAAAGAAAAACAAGGTGAAGTGTATGCACCATTTATCTTGCCAAGAAAATTGTTGGAGCCAGGAAGAGCCGCCTTAGGGAAACTGGCTTTTTGTGTGTGCACATGTATTAAAATTCTTCTACTTAATGTGTCAAACATCTTTTTTTCATAATAAAAAATAGAAACCATTAATTTCTCCCCCACCACCCACCATGCTCCATTTTCTCATCTGCCTTCCAATGCTCATGCTTCCTGGCCTGCTGTGGGAGGCCAAGAGTGTTAGGCCACACCTGCATTGGGCACGGACACTTCCCTGCAGGGAGCAGCTTCCACCTGTGGACCAGACCCTTTCTACCACCTAAGGTCACATGTCCTGATTTTCTTGGCCCCTGAAGAAGGAAAGGAGTTGGCTTATCCAGGAATTCCTGAACAGGATTGCTTCTAAAGCAGGGCACTGGCTGTGTTGGGGAGAAGAACAGAGGTTGCAGGTCCTGGTTAAGCCCTGTCCTGGCCAGTCCCATCAGCTCTCCTGATCACGGGTTGGAGACAGTGTCATGCAGGGGAAGGGAGCTCGTGTTGATTCAGGAATTATGGCCCTGCCAGTGACCAGCAGGGTGACTTTGCCCAAGTCATTTATCCTCTCTGAACCTCAGGGTCCTAATATCCTAAATGGTGATAACAGGGTTTTTGCAAAGATCTGGTGGCCTAAGCCTTTCAAACCCAATGACTCTGTCATATGTCTTGCCTGACTTCTCAGGTAGAAGTTGTCTTTCCCATGTTCCCTCCTTGATACTCTCACAGCACAGTGTTTATACAGCTTGCAAGATACTGGCTCATGACAGTTTATGTGGTTTGTATTCTCTGCCAGACTATTGCTCCTGTGTGGAGTGTGTGTTATGTGTCTGTAGCACATGCTGGGAATTGTGTAGTATGCATGTGTCACACATCGTGTGTGGAGTGTGTGGTATGCGTCTGTAGCACACACTGTTTGTAGTGTATAGTATGCATGTGTCGCACATGATGTGCAGAGGGTATGGTATGTTTATGTAGCAGGTGGTCTTCGGAGTGCATGGAATGCATGTGTAGCCTATAGTGTGTGAGACTCTGGGTTACGCATCTGTACCAAGTGGTGTATGGAGTGTGTGATATGCATGTGTAGCATGTGGTGTGCAGAGTTGTGGTTTCCGTGTGTAGGATGCAGTGTGTCTGAGTCTGTGGTATGCATGTGTAGCACATGGTGTGTGCAGTCTGATATGCGTGTTCAGTATATGCTGTGCATAGTGCATGGTATGCGTTTGTAGAAGGTGGTGTGTGAGAGTCTGTGGTACTTGTGTGTAGTACGTGGTGCACAGTGTGTGGTATGCATGTGTAGCACATGCTGTTCTGAGTGTGTTATGCCTGTGTAGCAGGGTTTGTGCAGAGTGTGTGGTATATGTGTGTAGCATGTTGTGTGCAGAATGCTTGGTATGTGTGTGTAGCACATGATGTGTGGAGTGCATGGTATTTGTGTGTATCACGTGGTGTGCTGAATGTATGATATTCATCTGTAGCACGTGGTGTATAGAGTGCAAGGTATTCGTGTGTAGTAGGTGGTGTCAGAGTGCATGGTGTGTGTCTGTAGCATGTGGTGTGAGGAGTGCATAGTATGCATGTGTTGCACATGGTGTGTGGAGTGTGTGGCATGCATGTGTAACATGTGGTGTGTGAGACTCTATGATATGTGTGTGTGGCATGTGGTGTGCAGACTGTGTGATATGCATTGCTAGCACATCTTGTGCAATGTGTATGGTATGCATGTGTCGCACATGGTGTGCAGAGCACATGGTATATGTGTGTAGCATGTGGAGTGCAGAGTGTGTTGTATGTGTGTGTAGCACATCGTGTGCAGAGTTGGGGTATCCATGTTTAGCACATGGTGTTTGAGACTCTGTGGTATGTATGCATAGCACACGGTGTGTGGACTGTGCTGTATGTGTGTGTAGCAGTTGGTGTGCAGAGTGTGTTGGTATGCATGTGTAGCATGTGGTGTGTGGTGTGTATGATATGTGTGTGTAGCACATGGAGTGTGGAGTGTGTGATTTGCATGTGCAGCTTGTGGTGTGTGAAACTCTGCATTATGCATGTGTAGCACATGGTATATGGAGTGTGTTGTATGCATGTGTAGCACGTGGAGTGTGGAGTGTGTGGTATGCATGTGTATCATGTGGTGTGTGGAGTTTGGTGTCCATGTATAGGATGTGCTGTGTGAGAGTACGTGGTATTCATGTGCAATGTCATGTGTGGAGTGTGTGGTATGTGTGTGTAGCACATGGTGTGTGCAGGTTATTATGCATGTTTATCACATGGTGTGAACATTGCATATTCTAAATCTGTATCACGTGGTGTATGAGAGTCTGTGGTATGCTTGTGTAGGACCTGGTTAGTGAGAGTCTGTGTTATGCATGTGTAGCACGTGGTGTGCAGAGTGTATGGTTTGTGTGTGCAGCATGTGTTGTGTGAAGTGCATGTTATGTTGGTGTATCACGTGGTGTGTGAGAGTCTGTGGTATGCATGTGTAGCACATGGTTTGTGGAGTGTGTGGTTTGCGTGTATAGCCTCTTGGGTATGGAGTGTGTGGTTCTATGTGTAGTATGTGGTGTGTGGAGTGTGTGGTATTCATGTATAGCAAGTGGTGTGTGCAGTGGGTGGTATGCATGTGTAACTCTTGGTGTATGAGACTCTGTGTTATGCTTGTGTAGCACGTAGTTTATGGAGTGTGTGGTATGCTTGTGTAGCATGTGGTGTATGGAGTTTGGTATCCATGTGTAGGATGCTCTGTGTGAGAGTCTGTGGTATGCCTGTGTAGCACGTCATGTGTGGAGTCTGTGGTATGTGTGTGTAGCCCGTGGTGTTTGCAGGGTGTTATGCATGTTTAGCACATGGTGTGAATATTGCATATTCTAAATATGTAGCATGTGGTGTGTGAGAGTCTGTGTTATGCTTGCGTAGGACCTGGTTAGTGAGAGTCTGTGTTATGCATGTGTAGCACGAGGTGTGCAGAGTGTGTGGTATGCGTGTATAGTATGTGGTGTGCAAAGGGCATGTTATGTTTGTGTATTAGGTGGTAAGTGAGAGTCTGTGGTATGCATCTGTAACATGTGGTGTGTGAGACTGTGAGCTCTACGTGAGTAGCACATGGTTTGTGGAATGTGTGGTATGCGTGTATACCAAAGGGTGTGTGAAGTGTGTGGTATCCATGTGTAGTATGTGGTGTGAGTCTCTGTGGTATGCGTGTGTAGCACATCATGTGTGGAGTGTGTGGTAGGTGTGCGTAGCACATGGTGTGTGAAACTGTGTTATGCATGTGTAGCAAGTGGTGGGCAGAGTGCTTGGTATGCATGCATAGCACATGGTGTGCAGAGTTCATGGTATTCGTGTGTATTACGTGGTGTGTGGAGTGCGTGGTATTTGTCTGTAGTATGTGCTGCGCAGAGTGCATGGTATTCGTGTGTAGCACGTGGTCTCGGAGGGCATGGTATGCATGTGTAGCACGTGCTGTGCAGAGTGCATAGTATGCATGTGTCCCACATTGTGTGCATAGTGTGTGGTATGCATGTGTAACCCATAGTGTGTGAGACACTGTGATATGTGTGTAGCACGTGGTGTGTGAGACTCGGTGGTATACGTCTGTAGCACTTGGTGTGAGGAGTGTGTGGTATGCTTATGTAGCATGTGGTGTATGAGACTCTGCGGTAAGGATGTGTAAAACCTGTAGTGTGAGACTCTGTGGTATGCGTGTGTTGCACTTGGTGTGCAGAGTGTGTGGTATGTGTGTGTAGCACATGGAATGCAGAGTGTGTGGTATGCCTATGTAGCACATGGTATGTGAGACTCTGTGACATGCATGGGTACCACATGGTGTGTGGAGGGCATTCGATGCATGTGTCACATATGGTGTGCAGAGCACATAATATGCACGTGTAGCATGTGATGTGTGAGACTCTGTGATAAGCATGTGTACCACATGGTGTGTCAAGTGTATCGTATGTAGGTGTAGCACATGGTTTGCAGATTCTGTGTTATGTGTGTGTAGCATATGGTGTGTTGAGTGTATGGTATGTGGGTGTAGCACATGGTTTGTGGAGTCTGTTATGCATGTGTAGCATGTAGTGTGTGGAGTGTGTAGTATGCGTGTGTAGCACATGGTGTCCAGAGTCTGTGGTATGTGTGTTGCAAGTGGTTTTGTGGATTGTGTGGTATGCATGTGTAGCTCATGGTGAGTGAGAGTCTGTGTTATGCATCTGTAGCACATGGTGTGTTAGATTCTGTGGTATGCATATATGGCACATGGTCTTCAGAGTGTGTAGTATGCATGTGTAGCATGTGGTTTGCGGATTTTGTGGTATGCGTGTGTAGCCTGTGGTGTGTGAGTCTGTGGAATGCCTGTGTATCACGTGGTGTGTGGGAGTCTGTGGTATGCTTGTGTAGCATGTTATTTGCAGAGTGCATGTTATGTGTGTGTATCACGTGGTGTGTTAGAGTCTGTGGTATGCATCTGTATCATGTGGTGTGTGAGACTCTGTGCTATGCATGTGTAGCATATGGTTTGCAGAGTGTGCGGTATGCATCCATTGCATGTGGTGTGCGGGGTGTGTGGTATGCATGTGTAGTACTTGGTGTTTTGAGGGTGTGGTCTGTGTGTGTAGGACATGGTGTGCATAGTTTATGGTATGCATGTGTAACACAAGGTGTGAAGAGTGTGTGGTATGCATGTATAATATATGGTGTGCAGAATGTTTTGTATGCATGTGTATCACTTCGTGTGTGCAATGTGTGGTATGCGTGTGTAGGAAATGGTATGCAGAGTTTGTGGTACACGTGTGTAGCACACAGTGTGTGAGACTCTGTTGTAAGTGTCTGTAGTACGTGGTGTGTGGAGTGTGTGGGATGTATGTGTGTCAAATGGTGTGCGGAGTGTTTGTATGCATGTGTAGCACAGGTGTGTGAGATTCTGTGGTAGGCGTGTGTAGCACGTCGTGTGTAGCACGTCGTGTGTGAGACTCTGTGTTATGTGTGTATTGCATGTGGTGTGTGAAGTGTGTGGTATGCTTGTGTTGCACATGGAGTGTGAGACTCTTTGGTATGCGTGTGTAGCATGTGGTGTGCACAGTGTGTGGTATGCATGTGTAGCACATGTGTGCAGAGTGCACAGTATGCATGTGTAGCACTTGGTGTCCAGAGTGTGCGTTATGTGTCTGTACCACATGCTGTGTGTAGTGTATGTTATGCATGTGTCACATGGTGTGCGGAGTGTGTGGTATGCATATGTAGCATGTGGTTTGTGGACTTTGTGGTACACGTGTATAGCCTATGGTGTGATACTCTGTTTTATGCATGTGTAGCACATGGTGTATGGAGGTTGTGATATGCATGTGTAACATGCACTGTGTGGAGTGTTTGGTGTGTGTGTGTAGCACCTGGTGTGTCAGATCCTGTAGTATGCATGTGTAGCAAATAGTGTGTGAGCGTCTGTGGTAAGTGTCTGTAACACGTGGTGTTCAGAGTGCATAGGACGCATGTGTAGCACTTGGTGTGCGGAGTGCTTTGTATGAGTGGGTAGCACGTGGTGTGCAGAGTGCATGGGATGTGTGCATAGAATGTGGTGTGCAAAGTGCTTGGTATTCATTTGTAGCGTGTGGTGTGCGCAGTGTTTGGTATGTGTGTGTAGCACATGGTGTGTGAGATTCTGTGGTAGGCGTGTGTAGCACATCATGTGTGAGACTCTGTTGTAAGCGAGTGTGGCACGTGGTGTGCAAAGTGTATATGTGTGTGTAGCATGTAGTGTGTGAGAGTCTGTGGTATGCATGTGTAGGATATGGTGTGTGAAACTTTGTGGTATATATGTGTAGCACTTGGTGCGCGGAGTGTGTGGTATGCATGTGTAGCATGGGGTGTGCAGAGTATGTGGTATGTGTGTATAGCACATGATGTATGGAGTGTGTTCTATGCATTTGTAGCACGTATTGTGTGAAATGTGTGGTATGTGTGTATATCACATGGTGTGTTAGAGTCTGTGGTATGCGTGTGTAGCACGTGGTGTTCAGAGTGTGAGGTATGCATGTGTAGCACATTGTGTGTGAGAATTTCTGGTATGCATGTGTAGCACATGGTGAGTGGAACTATGTGGTATGCATGTGTAAGACATACAGTGAAGAGTGTGTCATATGCGTGTGAAGAAGGTGGTGTGGGAGACTCTGTGGTATGTGTGTGTAGCACGTGCTTTGCAGAGTGAATGGTATGAGTGTGTATTACGTGGTTCATGCAAGTCTGTGTTATGCATGGGTAGCACTTGGTGTGTGAGACTCTGTGCTATGCGTGTGTAGCACATGGTGTGCCGAGTGCATGGTATGCATGTGTAGCACATGTTGTATGTAGTGTGTGCTATGCATGTGTAGCACATATTGTGCAGAGTGTGTGGTATGCATGTATAGTATATGGTATGCAGAATGTGTTGTATGCATGTGTATCACTTCGTGTGTGCAGTGTGTGGTATATGTGTGTAGGAAATGGTGTGCAGAGTGTGTGGTATGCATGTGTAGCACACGGTGTGTGAGAGTCTGTCATAAGGGTCTGCAGCACGTGTTGTGCAGAGTGCTTGGGGTGCATGTGTGTCAAGTGGTGTGTGGAGTGTGTGGTATGCATGTTTGGCCCATGCAGTGCGGAGTGTGTTGTATGCATGTATATCACATGGTTTTTCAGAGTCTCTAGTAAGCATGTGTAGCACGTGTTTTGTGGAGTGTGTGGTATGGGTGTGTAGCACATGGAGTGCGGAGTGTGAGGTATAGGTTTGTAGCATATGGTTTTTGGAGTGTATGTTGTGTGTTTGTAGCACATGGTGTTGTTAGTGTGTGGTGTGTGTTTGTACCACATCGTATTTGGAGTCTGTGGTATGTGTGTATTTAATATGGTGTGTGAGAGTCTGTGTTATGTGTGTTTGGCACATGGATTGTGAAACTCAGTGGGATTTGTGTGAAGCACATGGTGTGCAGAGTGTGTGGTATGTGTTTGTAGCACATAAAGTGTTTATGTATGGTATGCGTTTGTAGCTTGAGTTGTATGGAGTGTGTGGTGTGTGTAGCACATGGTGTGTGAGAGTCTGTGGTATGTGTGTGTGGCACGTGCTGTGTGAGACTCTGTGGTATGCATGTGTACCACTTGGTGGGCAGAGTGTGTGGTATGCGTGTGTGTCAGGTGGTGTCTGAGAGTCTGTGGAATGTGTGTGTAACATCTGGTGTTTGGAGTGTGTTCCATGCATGTGTAGCAGGTATTTTGTGAAATGTGTGGTATGCATGTGTAGCATGTGGTGTCTGGAGTATGTGGTATGCATATGTAGCACATGGTGTTGGAGTGTGAGGTATGCATGTGTAGCACATTGTGTGTGAGAATCTGTGGTATGCATGTGTAGCACATGGTGAGTGGAACTCTCTGGTATGCATGTGCAGCACATGGGGTGCAGAGAGTGTGTCGTATGCGTGTGTAGCAAGTGATGTGGGAGACTCTGTGGTATGTGTGTGTAGCATTCGCTTTGTGGAGTGAGTGGTATAAGTGTGTATTAAGTGGTGCACAAGAGTCTGTGGTATGCATGTGTAGCAAGTGGTGTGTGAGACTCTGTGCTATGCACGTGTAGCACACGGTATGCCGAGTGTATTGTATGTGTGTGTAGCACATGTTGTATGCAGTGAGTGCTATGTGTGTGTAGAATGTATTGTGCAGAGTGTGTGGTATTCATGTGTAGTACGTGGTGTCTGAGATTCTGTAGTGTGTTTGTGTAGCACGTGGTATGTGAAACTCTGTGGTATGCCTGTGTAGCATGTGGTGTGAGGAGTGTGCGGTATACATGTATAGCACATGATGTGCAGAATGTGTTGTATGCATATGTATCACTTCATGTGTGCAGTGTGTGATATGTGTGCATAATATGTGGTGTGCGGAGTGTGTGGTATGTGTGTGTAGCAAGTGGTGTGTGAGAATCTGTCATAAGCATCTGTAGCATGTGGTGTGTGAAGTGTGTGGGATGTATGTGTGTCAAATGGTGTGTGGAGTATGTGGTATGTGTGTTTAGCACATCGTGTGTGAGACTCTGTGGTATGTGTGTGTGGCACGTGGTGTGCGGAGTGTGTGGTATGCCTGTGTATCACTTGGTGTGTGAGACTCTGTTTTATGCATGAGTAGTATGTGCTGTGCAGAGTGTGTCATATTCGTGTGTGGCACATGGAGTGCCTAATGTGTCAAGTGCATGCATAGTACATTGTGTGCGGAGTGTGTGTTATCTCTGTGTAGCATGTGGTGCTTGAGAGTCTCTGGTATGCATGTTTAGCACATTGTGTGGAGTGTGTGGTATGCCTGAATAGCACGTGGTGTGCAGTGTGTGTTTTATGCATGTGTAGCACGTGTTGTGTTAGAGTCTATGGCATGTGTGTGTAGCACATGGTGTGTGGGCTGTGTGGCATGCATTTGTAGCATGTGCTTTTAGGAATGCGTGGTATGCCTGTGTAGCACATGTTGTGTTAGAGTCTGTGGTATGTGTGGGTAGCACGTGGTCTGTGAGGTGTATGATATGCATATGTAGCATGTGCTGTTAGGAGTGTGTGGTATGCATGTGTAGTATGTGGTGTGCAAAGTGTATGACATGTGTGTGGCATGTGGCATGTGAGAGTCTGTGCTATGTGTGTTTAGTACTTGGTGAGTGGAACTCTGTGGTATGTATGTGTAGCACGTCCTGTGTGGAGTGTGTGGTATGCGTGTGTAGCACCGGGTGTATGGAGTGTGTTTTATGCATGTGTAGCACGTGGAGTGTGGGGTGCATGGTATGCACGTATATCATGTGGTGTGCGGAGTATCGTATCTGTGTGTAGGATGCACTGTGTGAGACTCTGTGGTATGTGTGTGTAGCACGTCATATGTGGAGTATGTGGCATGTGTGTGTAGCACGTGGTGTGTGTAGGGTTTCATGCATGTTTAGCACATGGTGTGAATATTGCATATTCTAAATCTATAGCACATGGTGTGTGAGAGTCTGTGGTACGCTTGTGAAGGACCTGGTTAGTGAGAGTCTGTGTTATGTGTGTGTAACACATGGTGTGCAGAGTGTGGGGTATGCATGTGTAGCATATGGTGTGCAAAGCGCGTGTTATGCTTGTGTATCACATGGTGTATGAGTCTGTGGTATGCATCTGTACACATGGTGTGTGAGACTCTGTGCTGTGCATGTGTATCACATAGTTTTCAGAGTGTGTGGTATGTGTGTATAGCATGTGAGGTGCGGACTGTGTGGTTCTCTGTGTAGCGTACAGTGTACAGAGTGTGTGGTATGCTTGTATAGCACGTGGAGTGCAGAGTGTGTTGTATGCATGTGTAGCTCATGTTGTGTGAGATTCTGCATTATGCATGTGTAGCACTTGGTGTATGGAGTGTTGTGGTCTGTATGTGTAGCACGTGGAATGCAGAGTATGTGGTATGCTTGTGTAGCATGTGGTGTGCATAGTTTGGTATCAGTTTAGGATGTGGTGTGTGAGAGTCCATGGTATGCGCATGTAGCACGTCATGTGTGCAGTGTTTGGTATGTGTGTGTAGCACATGGTGTGTGCACGATGTTATGCATGTTTACCATATGGTGTGAATATTGAATTTTCTGCATCTGTAGCATGTGGTGTGTGAGAGTCTGTTATATGCATGTGTAGGACTTGGTTAGTGAGAGTCTGTGTTATGCATGTGTAGCATGTGGTGTACAGAGTGTGTGGTATATGTGTGTAGCACGTAGTCTGTGGAGTTCCTGGTATGCATGTGTAGCTCGTGGTGTGCGGAGTGTGTCATATGCTTGTGTAGGATGTGCTGTGTGAGAATCTGTGGTATGCATGTGTAGCACGTGTTATGCAGAGGGTGTTGTGTGTGTGTGTGTAGCATGTCATGTGTGGAGTGTGTGGTATGCATGTGTAGCACGTAGTATGTGACAATCTATGGTATGCATCTCTAGCATGTGGTGTGTTAGATTCTATGGAGTGTGTGTGTACCATGTGGTGTCCAGAGTGTGTGGTATGGATGTGTAACACATGGTGTGTTAGATTCTGTGGTATGCATGCATAGCACATGGTGTGGGGAGTGTGTGCTATGCATATATAGCACATGGTCTTTGGAGTGTGTGGTATGCCTGTGTAGCATGTGGTTTGCAGAATTTGTGGTATGCATGTGTAGCCTGTGCTGTCTGAGAGTCTGTGGAATGCCTGTGTATCACGTGGTGTGTGGAAGTCTGTAGTATGCGTGTGTAGCACATGGTTTCTGGAGTATGTGGTATACCTGAATGGCACGTGGTGTGCAGTGTGTGGTTCTATGTGTAGCACATGGTGTGTGGTGTGGTATGTGTGTAGAGCAAGTGGTGTGTGAATTGTGTGGTATCCATGTGTAGCACATTATGTGAGACTCTGAGGTATGTGTTGTATACCATGTGGTGTGCGGAGTGTGTAGTATGCACGTGTGACATATGGATTGCCGAGTGTGTGGTATGCATGTGTAGCATGTGGAGTTCAGAATGTGTGATAGGTGTGTGTAGCACCTGGTGTGCAGAGTTGTGGTATTCATGTGTGGCACGTGGTGTCTGAGACTCTCTGGTATGCTTGCCTAGCACGTGGTATGTGAAGGGAGTGGTAAGTGTGTGTAGCTCATGGTGTGTGAGACTCTGTGTTATACATATGTAGAGAATTGTGTATGAAGTGTGTGGCATGCATGTGTAGCACCTAGAGTGCATAGTGTGTGGTTTGCATGTGTAGCATATGGTGTGTGGAGTTGTGGTATCCGTGTGTAGGACATGGTGTGTGTGAGTCAGTGGTATGCATGTGTAGCACATCATGTGTGGAGTGTGTGGTATGCATGTGTAGCACATGGTGTGTGCAGTGTTGTATGCATGTTTAGCACATGCTGTGCATAGTGCATGGTCTGCGACTGTAGCATGTGGTGTGTTTGTGTCTGTTTTATGTGTGTGTAGGATGTATTCTTTGAGAATCTGTGGCATGCGTGTGTGGTATGTGTTATGTGGAGTGTGAGGTGTGCGTCTGTAGCACGTGGTGTTCACAGGGTGTGGTATGCATTTGTAGCACGTGGTATGCAGAGTGTGTGCTATGTGTGTTTAGCATGTCATGTGTGAGAATCTGTGGTATGTGTTTGTAGCACTTAGAGTGTGAGACTCTGTGGTATGTGTATGTAGCACATGGTGTGTGGAGTGTGTGGTATGCATTGTAGCACGTGGCCTGCGGAGTGTATATTATATGTGTTTAGCACGTGGTGTGTGCAGTGTACGGTATGCAGGTGTAGCACATGCTGTGCAGAGTGTGTAGTATGTGTGTATAGCACGTGGTGTTTGGAGTGTGTGGAATGCATGTGTACCACATGGTGGGCGGAGTGTGTTGTATATGTGTGTAGCACATGTGCAGAGTGTGAGGCATGCGTGTGTATCTTGTCGTGTGTGAGACTCTGTGTTATGGATCTGTAGCATGTGGTGTATGGAGTATTTGCTATGCTTGTGTAGCTTGTGGTGTGCGGAGTTGTGGTATCCATGTGTAGGACACGGTGTGTGTGAGAGTGTAGTATGGCTGTGTAGCATGTGGTGTGTGCAGTCTGGTATACGTTTTTAGCACATGCTGTGCATAGTGCATGGTATGCGTCTGTAGCAGGTGGTGTGTGAGAATCTGTGATATGCGTGTGTAGGATGTGGTGTGTGGAGTGTGTGCTGTGTGTGTAGCAAAGGGTGTACGGAGTTTGTGGTATGCGTGTGTAGCACATGGTGTGCAGAGTGCTTGATATGCAGGTGTAGCACATGGTGTGCAGAGTGAATAGGATGTATATGTCACACATCGTGTGCGGTGTGTGTAGTATGTGTGTGTAACACAAGGTATGTGAGATTCTGTGATATGTATGTGTAGCACGTGGTGTGTAGACTGTGTGGTAGGCATCTGAAGCACATCCTGTGTGAGGTGTATGGTATGCATGTGTCGCATATGCTGTGTGGAGTGTGTGGTATGCATATGTAGCACATGGTGTGTGGAGTGTGTGGTATGCATGGGTAGCCCGTTTTGTGTGAGACTCTGTGTTATGCATGTGTAGCATGTGGTGTATGGAGTGTGTGGTATGTGTGTGTAGCACGTGGTGTGTGGAGTTTTATATCCTTGTGTAGAATGCCTTGTGTGAGAGTCTTTGGTATGAGTGTGTAGTACGTTGTTTGTGGAGTGTGTGCTGTGTGTGTGTAGCACTTGGTGTGTGCAGGATGTTATGCATATTGTGCATCTGCAGCACATGGTGTATGAGAGTCTGTGGTATGCGTGTGTTGGATGTGGTTAGTGAGAGTCTGTGGTACACATGTGTAGCACGTGGTGTGAAGAGTGTGTGGTGTGCATGTGTATCAGGAAGTGTGTGAGACTCTGTCATATATGTGTGTACCTTGTGGTCCCTGGAGTGTACCATATGATCCTGTAGGACATGGTGTGTGAGAATCTGTGGTATGTGTGTGTAGCATGTGGTTTGCAAGGGGTGTCATATGCGTGTATAGCACAGCATGTGTGGAGTGTGTGGCATGCATGCATAGATAGTGGTGTGTGAGACTCTGTGGTATGCGTGTGTAGCACATGGTATGCAGAGTTTGTTGTATGAGTGTGTAGCGCATGGTGTGTGAAAATATATGGTATCCATGTGTAGAACGTGGTGTGTTAGTTTCTGTGAAATGTGTGTGTACCATGTGCTGTCCAGAGTCTGTGGTTTGCACATTGTCTTCGGAGTGTGTGGTATGCATGTGTACCACGTGGTTTGTAAACTTTGTGGTATGCATGTGTAGCCTGTGGTGTGTGAGAGTCTGTGGAATGCCTGGGTATCATGTGGTGTGTGGAAGTCTGTGGTATGCGTGTGTAGCGCATGCTGTGCAGAGTGAGTGTTACTCATGTGTATCACATGGTGTGTGAGAGTCTGTGGAATGCATGTGTAGCACATGGTGTGTGAGACTCTTTGCTATGCCTGTGTAGCACATGGTTTGTGGAGTGTTTGGTATGTGTGTATAGCATGTGGTGTTTGGAGTGTTTGGTGTGTGTGTGTAGCACATGGTGTGTGAGAGTCTGTGCGATGTGTCTCTAGCATATGATGTGTGCAGTGTGTGGTTTCAATGTGTAGCACGTGGTGTTCAGTGTCTGTTATAAGTGAGTATCATGTGGTGTATGGAGTGTGTGGTATGCATGTGTAGTATGTGGTGAGCACAGTGTATGGTATGCCTGTGTAGTATGTATTGTGTGAGAGTCTGTGGTATGTGTGTGAAGCACATGCTATGTAGAGTGCGTGTTATGTGTGTGTCACGTGGTTTGTGAGAGTCTGTGGTATACATCTGTAGCACATGGTGTGTGAGACACTGTGGTATCCATGTGTAGCACGTGCAGTGCAGAGTGCATGTATGTTTGTGTATCACATGGTGTGTGGAGAGTGTGGTATCCATGTTTAGCATGTGGTGTGTGAGACTCTCTTGTATGTGTATGTAACACGTGGTTGTCTTTGGTATGAGTGTGTAGCATGTTGTGTGTGGCTGGGTGGTATGCATGTGTAGCACATGGTGTGCAGAGTCTGTGGTATGGGTCTTTAGCATGTGGTGTGTGAGAGTCTGTGGTATACGTATGTAGCACGTGCTATGTGAGAGTCTGTTATATGTGTGTGTACCTCGTGGTGTAGAGAGTGCTTGGTATGCATGTGTAGAATGTGGTGTGCAGAGTGTGTGGTATGCATGTGTATCACATGAGTGTGAGAGTCTGGGGTATGTTTGTACAGCACATGGTTTGCTGAGTGCATGGTATGTGTGTGTATCATGTGGTGTATGAGATTCTGTGCTATGCATGTGCAGCACATGGTGTGCGAAGTGTGTGGTACGCGTGTGTAGCATGTGGCATGTGGTATGCAGGTGTAGCATTGGTGGGCAGAGTGTGGTATTCGTGTGTAGTGCTATGCCTGTGCAGCATATGGTGTGCAGAGTGTGTGGTATGTATGTGAAGCATGTGGTGTGCGAAGTGTGTTGTGTGCATGTATAGCACGTGTTGAGTGCAGTGTGTGATATGCCTGTGTAGAACATTTTGTTTGAGAGTCTGTGGTATGTGTGTGTACCATGTGGGTTGTGTAGTGTGTGGCTGCATGTGTAGCACATGGTGTGTGGAGTGTGTGTTATGCATGTGTAGCAAATGGCATGTGGACTTTCTGGTATGCGTGTGTATCTTGTGGTGTGTGAAACTCTGTGGTATGCGTGCATAGGACTTGGTGTGTGTAGTGTATGCTGTGCATTGTACCACATGGTGTGTGAGAGTTTGTGGTATCCATGTGTAGCACATAGTGTCTTTCACTCTGTGGTATTCATGTGTAGTATTTCATGTGCAGAGTTGTTGGTATGCATGTGTAGCACATGTTGTGTGACAGTCTGTGGCATGCCTGTGTAGCACATGGTGTATGAGAGTTTGTGGTATTTTTTGTAGCACATGGTGTGTGGAGTGTGTGGGATGCATCTATAGCATGTGGTGTGTGAAGTGTGGTAAGCATGTTTACCACATGGTGTTCATAGTGCATGATCGGCAACTGTAGCATGTGCTGTGTGAGATTCTGTGGTATGCGTGTGAAGCACGTGGTGTGCAGAGTGTGTGGTACGCATTTGTACCCCATGGTGTCTCAGAACCTGTGGTATGCATGTGTATCATGTAGTGTCTGAGACTCTGGGGTCCGCATCTGTAGCACATGGTGAGTGGAGTGTGTGGTATGCATTTGTAGCAGATGGTGCATGGATTCTCTGGTATGCATGGGTAGCACGTGGTATTTAGAGTCTGTGGTATCCACGTGTAGCTCGTGGTGTGTGGAAAGTGTAGTATGCATATGTGGCACGTGGGGTTTGGAGTGTGTGGTAAGCATGTATAGCATGTGGCGTGCAGAGTGTATGGTATGCATGTGTAGCACATTCTGTGTTAGAGTCTGTGGTATGTGCATGAAGCATGTGGTGTGTGGAACTCTGTGTTATGCGTGTTTAGCACATTGGGTGCTGAGTATATGATATGTGTGTGTAGCACATGGTGTGTGAGTCTGTGGTAAGCACCTTTTCCATGTGGTGTGCAGAGTGTGTGGTTTGCCTTGGTAGCAGATGTTGTGTGCTGTATGTGTTATGCTTGTGTGGCACATGTTGTATGCAGTGTGTGCTATGCATGTGTAGCATGGGGTGTGCAGAGAGTGTGTATGCATGTGTAGCTCATGGTGTGTGAGACTCTGTGGTATGAATGTGTTGTACATGGTGTGTGAAGTGTGTGATATGCATGTGTAGCATGTGGTGTGTGACTCTGTGGTATGCATGGATAGCATGTGGTGTGCATAGTGCATGGTATACATTGTAGCGTATGATGTGTGGAGTGCATGGTTTGCATTGGAAGGTCGTGGGGCGCGGAGTGTGTCATATGTGTGTGTAGCACGTGGTGTGTCAGAATCTGTGGTATGCATGTGTACCACATGGTGTGTGAGACTATGGTATACGTCTGTAACACGTGGTGTGGGAATTTTGTGATATGCATGTCTAGCACATGGTGTGTGAGACTCTGTGTTATGCATGTGTAAAATGTGTTGAGTGAGACCCTGTGGTATGTATATGTAGCATGTGTTGTGCAGCGTGCATGGTATCCATGTGTAGCATGTGGTGTGCAGAGTCATAGTATGCATGCGTAGCATGTGGGTTTCAAAGTGTGTAGTATGAATCTGTATCATGTGGTGTGCAGAGTGTGTGATACACATGCATAGAATGTGGTGTATGAGAATCTGTGTTATGCATGTGTAAAATGTGTTCAGTGAGACTCTGTGGTATATATGTGTAGCATGTGTTGTGCGGCGTGCATGGTATGCATGTGTAGCATGTGGTGTGCAGAGTCTTGGTATGTGTGCGTAGCACATGGTTTGTGAAGTGTGTAGTACGCATCTGTAGCATATGGTGTGCGGAGGGTGTGATATGTATGTGTAGAATGTGGTGAGTGAGAATCTGTGGTATGCGACTCTAACACATGGAGTGCAGAGTCTGTGGTATGCGGGTGTAGCATTGGTGGGCAGAGTGTGGTATTCGTGTGTAGCAGAGGGTGTGCGGAATCTGTGGTATGCCTGTGTGGCATGTCGCATGTGAGAGTCTGTGCTATACATGTGTAGCACATGGTGTGAGACTCTGTGGTATGCATGTGTATCACGTGCTGTGTGGAGTTTGTGGTATTTGTGTAACACATTTTGTGCATATGTGTGGTATGCATGTGTAGCATGTGGTGTGTGAGACTCTGTAGTATGCATGTGTAGCATGTGCAGTGTGGGATTCTGTGGTATGCATGTGTAGTACGTGTTGTGTGGAATGTATTCTATGTGTGTGTAGCACTTGGTGTGCCAAGTGCATGGTATGCATGTGAAGCCTGTGGTGTGTGAAGTCTTTGGTATGTGTTTGGAACACGTGATGTCTGAGATTCTGTTTTATGTGTGTGTAGCACATTATGTGGAAGACTCTGTGGTATGTTGGTGTAGCACGTGGTGTGTGGAGTGTGTGGTATGCGTGTGTAGCACATGGTGTGTGCATTCTGTGGTATGCATCTGTAGCAATTGGTGTGGAGTCTGTGATACGTGTGTGTAGCACATGGTGTGTGCAGTGTGGTGTGTTCTTTACCATGTGGTGTGTATAATGCATGGTCTCCCTCTGTAGCACATGGAGTGTGAGAGTCTGTGGTATGCACGTGCACGATGTGGTGTGTGAGACTCTGTGGTATAAGCGTGTATCATGTGGTGTGCAGCGTGTATGGGACATGTGTATTTCACATGTTGTGCAGAGTGTGTGGCATGCATGTGTAGTACGTGGTGTATGGAGTATATGGTATTTGTGTGTAGCAGATGGGGTGCAGAGTGCATGGTATGTGTGTTAGCACGTGGTGTGTCATTCTCTGCTATGCATGTGTAGCACGTGTTATGAGGAATGTGTGGTATGGGTGTGTAGCAGGTGGTGGTTGGAGTGTGTGGTGTGCATCTGCAGCCATCGGGTATGGAGTCTGTGGTATGCATATAGCATGGTGTGTGAGAGTCTGTGGTAGGCATGTGTAGCACATGGATTGCTAAACTCTGTGGTATGTGTGTGTAGCACATGGTGGGCAGAATGTGGCATGTGTGTGTAGCACGTGGTGTGTGAGACTCTGTGGTATGCTTGTGTGGCATGCAGTGTGCATAGTGTGTGATATGGGTGTGTAGGATGTGGTGTTTGCAGTGTGTGGTGTGCGTATGTAGCACGTGGTGTTTGGAGTCTGTGGTATGTGTGTGTATAACATGGTGTGAGAGAGTTTGTGGTATGCATTTGTAGCACGTGGATTGTTAAATTCTGTGGTATGCATGTGTAGCATGTTGTGTGCAGAGTGTGGTATGCGTGTGTAGCATGTGGTATGCCGAGTGTGTGGTATGTGTGTATAGCACATGGTGTGTGAGAGTTTGTGGTATGCATGTGTAGCACTTGGGTTTTGACACTGTGGTATGCATGTGTAGCATGTGGTATGCTGAATGTGTGGTATGCATGTGTATCACATGGTGTGCCGTGTGTGTTATGCATGTGTGGTACATGGTGTGGGAGAATCTGTTGTATGCATTTGTAGCAAGCGGTGTACAGAGTGTGTGGTACCTGTGTGTAGGATGTGGTGTGCGAGACTCTGTGGTTTTTCTGTCTAGCAGGTGGTGTGCAGATTGTGTGGGATGCATGTGTACCACGTCATGTGTGAGACTCTGGTATGCATGTGTAGCACATTGTGTGTTAGACTCATTGGTATGTGTGTGTACCTGGTGGTGTGAGGAGTGTGTGTTATGTGTGCATAGTATATGGTGTATGGAGTGTGTTGTATGCATTTGTAGCACATGGTGTGAGCAGGGTGTGGTATGTATGTATAGCACATGGTGTGCATAGTGTATGGTATGCATGTGTAGCATGTGGTATGTGAGAAACTGTAGTATATTTCTGTAGCACGTGTGTGCTAGTGTGTGATGTGCATGTTTAGCATGTGGTATGTTAGAGTCTGTGGTATGCTTGTGTAGTACATGGTTTGCAGACTGTGTGGTTTGTGTGTGTAGCATGTTGTCTTTGGAGTGTGTGGAATGCTTGTGTAGCATGTGGTGTGCAGAGCCTATGGTATGTGTGTGTAGCACATTCTGTGTTAGAGTCTGCGGTATGTGTGTGTAGCACATAGTGCATGGAGTGTGTATCATGTGTGTGTAGCATGTGATGTGCAGAGTGTGTGGTATGCGGGTATAGCAAGTGGTTTATGGAATGTGTCCTATGTTTGTGTAGCATGTATTCTGCAATGTGTGTGGTATCTGTGTGTACCATGTGGTGTGTGAAAGTCTCTGGTATGAGTGTTTAGCATGTGATGTACAAAGTGTGTGGTATGAGTGTGCACCATGTAGTGTGTGAGACTCTGTGCTATGCATTTGTAGTACATGGTGTGCAGAGTGGGTGGTATGCATGTGTAGCATGTGAAGTGTGGGCTGTGCTGTGTGCATGTGTAGCATGCAGGGTGTGAGAGTCTGTGGTATGCATGTGTAGCACATCATATGTGGAGTGTGTGGTATGTGTGTGTAGCACATGGTTTATGAAATGTGTTGTATCCGTGTGTAGCATATGGTGTATGGAGTGTGTTGTATATGTGTGTGGCATGTCATGTGTGAAATATGTGGTATGCATGTGTAGCAAATGGTGTGTGGAGTGTTTTTTATGCATGTGTAGCACATGGTGTGTGAGAGTTTGTGGTAGGTGTGTGTAGCATGTGGTGTTTGAGACTCTGTGGTATGCATATACATGCACTCTGCAAACCACATGCTACACACACATAACATGCACTCCACACACCAAGTGGCACACATGCATACCACAGAGATTCTCACACTACATGCTGTGCACGCATACCACACACTCTGCACACCTCCTGCTACACATGAATACCACACTCGGCCCACTAATGCTACACATGCATACCACAGAGTCCGCACACCATGTGCTACACACACATATCACACACTCTATACACCATGTTCTACACACACATAACAAACACAATGCACACTATGTGCTACACAGGCAAACGACACACTCCACACACCACATTTTACAGATGCTTACCACAGACTCTCACACACCACTTGTTATACACACATGCCACACACTCAGCACCCCACGTGATACACACACATAGCATAGGTCTCAGACCGGTTTTACACATGCATACCACAGAGTGTCAGGCACCACGTGATCCACATACATACCACACACTCCGCACACCACATGCTACATAGGCATAGCACAGACATTCACACAACATCTGTTACAGAAGGATACCACAACACCGCACTTCATGTGCTACACATGTATACCACACACTCTGCACTCCATGGGCTACACACGCATACCACACAGTTCACAAACCATGTGCTACACATGCATACCATACACTACACACACATGTTATACACACACATACCACCCACAGCACACACCACGTGCTACACATGCATAGCACACACTCCATACACCACATGCTACACATGCATATCATGCACTCCACACAACACAACCTATACATGCATACCACACAATGCACACACCACGAGCTACACATGCATGCCACACAATCTCACACACCACGTGCTACATGTGTATTCCACAAACTCCACACACAATGTGCTACACACACACCACAGAGTATCACACACCCTCTTCTACACACGCATAGAACCGACTCCCGCACACCATGTGCTGCACGTGCATACCACATAATCTGCACACCACGTGGGTACACATCCATACCATGCACTCCACACACCATGTGCTACACACACATAGAATGCATTCCACACACCATGTGCTACACACATATACCAAAGAGTCTCACACACCATGTGCTACACACATATACCATAGAGTCTCACACACCATGTGCTACACAAGCATACCACTGACTTTCACAAACCACGTGCTACACATGTATACCAGAACTCCACACACCATGTGCTACACATGAATACCAAGCACTCCACTCAGCACTTGCTACACATGCATACCACAGAGTGCCACACACTATGTGCTACACAGGCATAACACACCCTTTGCACACCACGTGCTACACAAGAATACAATAGAATCTCACACACCACATTCTACACATGCATACTATACACTGTGGACAGCATATGCTACAGAGGCATCCCACACACTACATAAACCATGTGCTACACATGCATACAATGACTCCGCACACCCCATGCTACACATGTATGCTACACACTTCACAAAGCACATGATACACATATGTACCACAGAGTCTCACTCAACACTTTTTACACATGAATACCAGAGTCTCACACACCACATGCTACACACGCATACTGCACAATCTGCACACCATGTGTTACAAATGCATACCAGAGAGTCTCACACACCATGTGCAACACGTTCATCCCTCACACTCCTCACAACACGAGCTTCCCACATGTACCACATACTCCACAAACCACATGCTACACACACACCAGAGATTCTCACACACCACGTGCTACACACCCATACCACAGAGTCTCACACACCACATGCTACACACAGATAACACACACTCTGACCACCACATGATACACACACATACCATACACTGTGCACACCATGCGCTACATAGGCATACCAAAACTGTGCATACCACATGCTGAAGGGCAGAAGGGGGAGCAGGAGTGACTCCATGACAGGCTGAATCTCCTGACACAGGCCTAAGTTTCGGTTTCCCCAAGACGGGTGGGCCTAAGTCACGAGTTCCTGGGAGGGGTCCTCCTCTTCCCGCCCAGTGACTCTGCAAAACAGCTGGGAAAGTATTGGGACGTNGAGGGACCGGTACTAACCGATGTTCTGCATCTGAGCTTGCCGCCCCCTGGGATGGGGAAGATGCCCCCCAACCGGACTATTCCAGCACGGACATAAAGTGGGCTACAGAAAAACTGCAGGCGACGCCAAACAAGGACGGCTGGTTCCAAGACGGAGAACATCGCCTGATAGTCCCTGAAGCCTTAGGCTACCACTTATTGGGACACTTGCACTGGACAACGCATCTTGGCAAGAAAAAGATGTTACAACTGCTGGACACTGCACAACTCAGGTTCAAGTCACAGGACAAGGCAGCAGAGAATATTGTCAAGAGCTGCCGTGTCTGCCAGGTCATGCAGCCGGGGAGGATCAGAGGGACCCATACAGGTACCAGGGAATGAGGGGGAGGCAACCAGGATTATTTTGGGAAATAGATTTTACAGAGATAAGACCAGGGAAATATGGATAAAAATATTTACTGGTCATGGTAGACACCTTCTCAGGGTGGGTAGAGGCTTTTCCTACTAAAGGGAGCAACTGCTTTAATAGTGGCAAAGAAAATATTAGAGGAAATAGTTCCCAGGTGCGGGCTGCCGGAGAGCATAGGGTCTGACAACTGGCCAGCCTTCACAAGTCAAGTTAGTCAGGGGCTAGCCTGGGCTCTGGGGACAGATTGGAAATCACATTGTGCATGTAATCCCCAGAGCTCGGGGCAGGTAAAAAGAATGAACAGAACCCTAAAGGAGACTTTGACTAAATTGGTCCTGGAGAGTGGCGGAGACTGGGTGACCCTCCTTCCCTTCCGCCCTGTTCCGTGCCCGGAACACCCCCTATCATTTAGGCCTAACCTCCTTTGAGATTGTACACGGTGCTCCTCCACCTATAATACCAAAAATGATCTTTGGGGCTCTGCCTGAAAACCCTAAAAAAAAGTGCTGCAGGCTGTACAGGCCCTGCAACGGGTTCAGAGCCGGGTCTGGCCTGCCCTCCAAGCCTTTTATCAGGCCACCTGACAGGAGGGAAAAGAGGTTGATGGACACCCCTACCAGCTGGGAGATTGGGTATGGATAAAACGGCATAATAGCCCCGATTCCCCAAGACCATGAATTCACGGGACCAGGGCGGGACTGGTGGAATAATAACTCATGGGAGAGGTGGCAGTGGTATGAGAGAACGGAGAGTATCCATGAATAGAAATGGGTTTTATGCATGTCCAAGGTTTAAAACCAGGGTAATGAG
>MPIZ01001000.1:325818-345557 GCA_003258685.1 Prolemur simus | reverse complement strand
CCCGCCCAGTGACTCTGCAAAACAGCTGGGAAAGTATTGGGACGTGGAGCACCTTGGAGCCAGCCAATCAGGAGACAACTCAATCAAGCCACCTTTGAAGGAGCAAATGAACTAAGGGGGGAGGGGGAATGGTGTGCACAGTGTACGTAACCTACTGAAAGGCATAAAAGCTCAGTTTTTACCCCAGGGCGGGGTCCTAGTTCGTAAAGAGACCACTGCGTTGGTGCTCTGGGACTTGGACCCTGGCTCGAGCCAGCCAATAAACTCCTTTGCCTTTTGCAGCCTTGGACTCTGCCATTCTGTTCTTGGGGCCGAATGGGGAACCGGTTCTAACAATGCTACACAGGCTTATCACAGAGTCTCACATACCATGTGCTAAACATGCATACCATACCTCTGCAAACCATGTGCTACACAATCATAGCACAGAGTCTCACCACCATGTTCTATGCATGCATACCAAACACTATGCACAATATATGATACAGAGACATACCACACACTTCAAAAACCACATGTCACACACTCATACCATGACTCTGCACATCGCATGCAGCACACACATTACAGAGAATCTAATACACCACATGCTACACACACAGACCAGAGAGTCTCACACACCACGTGCTACACACGCATGCCACACCCTCTGCACACCACGTGCTACACAAGAATACAAGAGAATCTCACACATCATGTTCTACACATGCATACCAAACACTGTGCACACTCTGTGCTACAGAAGCATACCACACACTTCAGAAACCACGTGCTACACATGCATACACCCGAATACTAAAGAGGCTCACACACCATATCCTATACATGCATACAGCGCACTCAGCACACCACGTGATACACAAGCATACCGCAGACACTGCACACAATGTGCTATACAGGCATGCCACATACTCCACACACCATGTGCTACACACACTTATCACAGACTCCATTCAGCATGTGCTGCACATGCATACCATAGACTCTCCCACACTGTGTGCTATACACTGATACCACACACCACATGCTAAACACGTGTACCACACATTCCTCACTCCATGTGCTATACACAAATACAAGACACTCTGCACAGCTCATGCTACACATGCATAGCATACACTATACACACCACATGCTACACATGCATAACACACACTCCATACAGCACGTGCTACACATGCATAACACACACTTCATGCACTATGTGCTACACACACATACCACACACTCTGCTCAACATGTGCTACACACTCATACTACACACTTCACACACTCATGTTACACACACATACTACAGAGTCTCACACACTATATGCTACACACCCATACCACCGACTCTCACACACGACGTATTACACATATCTACCACAGACTCCTCTCATGACATAATACACACACAGAGAACAGAGTGTCACACATGAAGTGCTGTACACAAATACCACACATACACACACCATGTGCTACTCACACATACAATGCACTTCACACATTATGTGCTACAAATTCATACTACGCACTCTGCACCCCACGAGTTACACACTCATACCACATAGTCTCACACACCACGTGCTACACATGCATACAAAAAAGTCTCTCACCCCACATGCTACACATGCATACTTCACACCGCTAACGCCACTTGCTACACACACATACCACACACTCCATACACCAGGTGCTACACACGCATACCATGCACTCCAGACACCACTTGCTACACTTGCATAGCACACACTTTGCACACCAAGTGCTATACATGCACAATGCACACTTCGCACACCACATGCAACACACACATAACACAGAGTCTTAACACCACGGGCTATACACAAGTACCACAGACTCTCACACACCATGTACTACACATGTTTGCCATGGACACCTCGCACGACATGGTACACACACGGAGAATAGAGTTCCACACATCATGTAATATACACAAATACCACACATTCCACACACCATGAGCTACACTCACATACCTTGCATTCCACACACCAAGAGCTATACGTGCATACCATGCACTCCACATCCCACATGCTACACCCTCATACCACAGATTCTCACACACCATGCACTACACACTCATAACACAATCTGCACACCAGGTGACACACGCATACCACACTATCCACACACCATGTATTGCACATGCATTGTACGCATTCCACACAGGATTTACTACACATGCATACCACAGAGTGTCACACAGCATATGCTGCATAGGCATAACCCACACTCCACACACCACAGGCTACACACACAGAACTCACACTCCGCACACCATGTGGTACAAACACATACCTCACACTCTATAAACCATGTGCTACACATGCATATGACACACTCTGCAGAACACATGGTACACACACATTCTACATACTCTAACACACCACATGCTACACACACATACCACAGAGTCTAACACACGATGTGCTGTGCATGCATACATCAGACTTGCACACACAACCTGCTACACAGACATACCACACACTCCGCACACCATGTGATACACATGCTTACCACAGAGTTTCACATACAATGTTCTATGCACGCATAGCAAATTCTCTGCACACCAGGTGCTACACATGCATACCGCACACTCTGCACACCATGTGCTATACCTGCATACCACAGAGTCTCACACCACGTGCTACCAATGCATACCACAGACTCTTAAATACCACACACTACACCCTCATAACTCACACTCCGCACGCCACATGTTTCACACACATAACACACTCCACACACCACATGCTAAACAGAATAACACACACTCCACACACCACAGGTTACACACACATAGCACTCACTCCATACACCATGTGCTACACACACAGCACAGACTCTGCACATGACGTGGTACACATGCATACCATAGAGTCTCACAGACCATGTGCTACACATGCATACCACACACTCTGCACACTGCATCGTACACACTATACCACAGATTCCACACACTATGTGCTACCGATCCAGAGCATGCACTATGCACAGCATGAGCTAAATGCACATACTACACTGCATACACCACATGCTACACACACATACCACACACTGCACACATGATGTGCTACACATGAATACCACAGACTCTAACATACTGAGTCCTACACACGGATACCACAACTCTGCACACCACATGCAACACATGCATATAACATACTCTGCACTCGATGTACTACAGATGCACACCACAGACTCCATACACCACATGCTACATATGCATAACACACATTATGCACACCATGTGCTAAACACTCATACTGCTGAGTCTCACACAGAACATACTATACACGCATAACAGACACTCTGCACACCATGTTCTATACATGCATGCCACACACTCCACACACCCTGTGCTACACATGCATACCACAGACTCTCACACACCATGCGCTACACACATATACCACACACTCCGCAAAGTTCTACATACATAAAACACACTAGGCACTCGATGTTCCACGCACACATACCACACACTCTGCACATCACATGCTACACACGCATATCACAGTTTGCTCACCACGTGCTCCAGACGCATAGCACACACTTCATACACCACTTGATACACACGGATACCACACACTCTACACACAATGTGCTACACATGCATACCACATACTCCACACACCACGTGCTACACTGACATACCATACACTCCACAAACCACGTTCTATACACACAAGCCACACAATCCACACACCCTGTGCTACACATGGATACCACAGACTCTCACACACCATGTGCTACACAGATAACATACACTCTACACACAAAGTGCTACACACACATAAAACACACTAGGCACTTAATGTGCCAAACACACGTACCACACGCTCTGCACACCATGTCCTACAAACACATACCATACACTATGCACATCATGTGCAACACAGGCATACCACAAGTGCACATACCATGTGCTACACACGCAGACCACGCACTCTGCACACAACATGCTACACACGCATACCCTGCACTCTGCGTATCATGTGCTATGCATGAATAACAGAGTCTCACACAACACATGATACAAACAGATATGACACACTCCACACACCATGTGCTACACATGCATACCACACATTGTGCACATGACATGCTACACATGTATACAACACCCTCCATACATGATGTGTACTCATGCATACCACACACTCCACACATGATGTGCTACGCACGCATACCACATACTCTCACAAACTGCATGCTACACTAGGATACCACAAATCTGCCCTCCATGTGCTACACACGCATACCACACACTCCACACTGCACATGCTACACATGCATACCTAGCACTCTGCACACCACATGCTACACATGCATCCCACACACTTTGCACACCACATGCTACAGATGCTTATCACAGATGCTCATACACCATGTGCTACCCACGCATAGCACAGACTCACACACCACGTGCTACGCACACACACCATACACTATATATATCAAGTGCTACAGATGCATACCACACAGTCCGCACAGCACATGCTACACTCGCATGCAACACAGTCCGCACACCATGTGCTACACACACATAGCACAGAGTCTCACACACCACGTGTTACAGTCACACACCACAGAGTCTAACACACCATGTGCTACACATGCATACCACACACTCGGCACACTACATGCTACACACACATACCACAGACTCCACACAGCTTTTGCTGTAAAAGCATACCATAGACTCTCCCACACCATGTGTCCGCTGATACCACACACTCTGCACACAATATGCTACACATGCATACCTGACACTCCACATAGCTCATGCTACACACACATACAATACACTATGCACAGTATGTGCTACACTTGTGTACCATGCATTGTGCACACCAAGTGCTGCACATGCATATCATGCACTCTGTACACCAGATGTTACACACACATACCATGCACTTTGTTCACCACATGCTATGGTGCATACCATGCATTCCACGCACCGTGTGCTACACAAACATACCAGAGAGTCTCAAACCACGTGCTATATATATTCATACCCCACACTGCATACACCATGTGCCACTCATGGATATCACACAATCCACATTCCACTTGGTACACATGCATACCACAGAGTCTCACACACCATGTGCTATGCACACATGCCACAAACTCCACACAACCCCTACTACACACGAATACCACAATCAGCCCATGGATGCTACACATGCATACCACAGATGCCAAACATCATGTTCTCCACATGCATACCACAGAGTCACACCTACCACGTGCTACACAAGCATACCACAGACTCCATGCACCACGTGCTACACATGTAGGAAACAGTCTCACACACAATGTGCTACACACACATATCACACACCCCATACTCAATGTGCTACACATGCATACATGCACTGCACACTCCACTTGCTACACACACATACCACAGAGTCTCTCATAGCAAGTACAACACATGTGTACCTAACACTGCACACACACACGTCCTACACACACATACCACACATTACATACACCAGGTGCTACACATGCATAACACACATGTCACATACCACATGCTACAGATATATACCACACACTTTACACATGACGTGCTATACATGCATACCACAGATGCTCATACACCACAAGCTACACACACATACCACACACTTCACACACCATGTTCTCCACATGTATGCCACACACTCCACACTCCACATGCTACACATGAATTCCACAGAGTCTCACACACCATTTGCTACACATGTATACTGCAGGGTCTCACACTCCACATGCTACAAGTACATACCACAGTGTCTAGCACAGCACATGTTACACACACATGCCACACAGTCAAACACAGCACATGCTACACATGCATACCACAGACTCAGCAGAAAATGTACTACAAACACATACCACAGACTCCATACAACATGTGCTACACACGCATAAAACAGATTCCCAGACACCACATGCTAAAATGATACTGCACACTCCACACAGCTCATGCTACACACTCATAGCATAGAGTACACACACCATGTGGTATACACGTATACCATGCACTCCGCACAGCATGTGCTACACACACATTGCATGCACTCCACACACCACATGCTACACAAGCATACCATCCACCCTGCATACCATGTGCTACACACGCAGACCACACACTCTGCATACCATGTGCTACGCACACATACCACAGAGTCTCACACACCATGCGCTATGCACCCATACTGCACACTCCGCACATGTGCTACACACACATGCCACAGAGTCTCACACACCATGAGCTACACACTCATACCACAGACTCTCACACATGACATATTACACATCCATACCACAGAATCCTTGCAAGATGTGGCACACACACAGAAAACAGAGTCCCACACACCACGTGCTATACACGCATACCACACACTCCACACACCACGTGCTACTCATGCATACCATGCACTCTGCACACCACGTGCTACACACTCATACCACAGAGTCTCACACACCGTGTGCTACACACACATATCACACTTTGCTCACCACTTGCTACAGACGCATAGAACACACTTCATACACCACTTGGTACACACAGATACCACACACTCGGCACACAGTGCCACACATGCATACCACATACTCCACAGACCACATGCTACACAGGCATACCATACACTCCACACACCACATGCTACACACATGTTCCACACACTCCACACTCCGTGTGCTACACATGCAAACCAAGCACTCCGCAACCTTGTGCTACACACACATACCACAGAGTCTCACACAACACGTTTTAAACATGTATACCAAAGACTGTCACACACCACATTCTACCACGCATACCACAGACTCTCACACAGCATGTGCTACGGAAGCAAACCATGGACTTTGCACACCTTGTGCTAAACATGTATACCACACTGCACACACCACATGCTACAGACACATAGCACACTCTGCACACACCACATCCTCAGACACACACCACACACTCCCCACACCATGTGCTACACATGCTTACCACAGAGTCCTACACACCATTTGCTACACATGCGTACCACAAATTCTCACACATCAGACACTACACACACATAACACATATTCCTCCTAGCATGTGGCCACACACACATGATACACACTCCCCACACCATGTTGTATACACACACACTGCCCACTCTGCACACCATGTGCTACACACACATACCACAGACTTTGCAAACCATGTGCACCACATGCATACCACACACTCCACAAGCATACCAAATACTCTAACACACTACATGCTCCACACAGACACTATAACTGCACACACCACATGCTACACATGAATATCACACACTCAGCACACCACTTTCTGCCCACGCATAACACAGACTCCATGCAGCATGTGCTACACAGCATACCACACGCTCCGCACACCACAGGCTACAGGTGCATAGCACACACTCCATATACCAAGTGCTACACATACATATCACAGACTCCACACACGACGTGGTACACATGCATGCCACAGATTCTCACAGACCGTGTGCTACACACATATACCAAAATCTCTGTACACCATGTGCTATAAATGCATAGCACAGACTCCACAGACCACGTGCTACCCTCACATACCATACACTACACACACCATGATTGCACACACATTCCACACTCTCCAATACCATGTGCTACATATGCGTACAGTGCAACCCGTACACCACGTGCTACACACATACCACAGAGTCTCACACACCAGGTGCTACACACACATACCACACACTCCACACACCATGTGCTACCCATGCATACAAAACACACTGCACAACATGTGCCACACAGGCATGCCATAAACTATGAAAAACCATGTGCTACTCATGCATACCATAGACTCTCACACACCATGTGCTACACATACATACTACATACTCCACACACCACGTCATACACTTGCATAACACAGAGTCTCACACAACACGTGCTACCAAGGCATACTAAAGACACTTACACACCATAGCTACACACAGAAAACTCACACTCCAACACCATGTGCTACACACACACCACAGACTCCACAAACCACATGCTACACATGCATACCACACACTCTGTACAACACATGGTAAACACATATTCTACACACTGTAACACACAACATGATACACATGCATACCACAGAGTCTCACAAGCTATGTGCTATGCACACAAACATCAGACTGTCACACACGACGTGCTACCCAGAAAAACCACACACTTCACATGCCACGTGAAACACACAAATATCACAGAGTCTCATACACCACGAGCTACGTGTGCATACCATACACTGTGCACACCCTGTGCCACACACACATACCACAGAGTCTCACACACAATGTGCTTCACACGTATGCCACAGAGTCTCAGACACCATGAGCTACACACTCAT
This sequence comes from Prolemur simus, assembly GCA_003258685.1. Classification (NCBI taxonomy): domain Eukaryota; kingdom Metazoa; phylum Chordata; class Mammalia; order Primates; family Lemuridae; genus Prolemur; species Prolemur simus. Next base: position 337,159 of record MPIZ01001000.1, on the reverse strand, counting down.
GCCATAGTCTCTCACACAAAATGTATTACACATGCACACCACAGACTCCTTGCACAACGTGGTAGATATGCAGAGAACAGAGTACCACACACCACATGCCATACACACATACAACACACTCCACAACCATGTGCTACACATGCATACCATGAACTCTGCACACCACATGCTACATACTCATACCACAGTGTCTCACACACCATGTGCTACACACGCATATCAAACACTTCACACACCACATGCTACAGATGCATGGCACACACTTCATACACCACTTGCTACACACAGATACCACACACTCGGCACACAAAGTGCTACACATGCATACCAGAGACTCCACACACCACGTGTTACACAGGCATACCATACGCTCCACACACCATGAGCTATGCACACATACCACATACCATGCACACTGTGTGCTACACATGCATACCAAGGACCCCACACACCTCATCCTACACACACTTACCACAGAGACTCACACAACACGTTTCAAACATGCATACCACAGATTCTGATACACCACATACTACACACATATACCACACACTCTGCACACCATGTGCTACCCATGCATACCACACACACCACAAACCATGTGCCAGACACACATGCCATAAACTACATACACCATGTGCTATTCATGCATACCAGAGACTGTCACACACCATGTGCTACACAGGCATAACACACACTCTGCACACCACAGGCTACACACAAGAACTCACACACTGCACACCACGTGCTAAACACGCATACCACATACTCCACAACTGATGTCCTTCACATGCATACCACACACTCCACAGAACACATGGTACACACACATCCTACATACTCTAACACACCACATGCTATACACACAAACCATAGAGTCTTACATACAACGTTCTACACATGCATAGCAAACACTCTGCACACCAGGTGCTACAAAGGCATACAACACACTCCGCATCCAACATGCTATATCTGAATACCACAGAGTCCCACACCACATGCTACCAACACAAACCACAGACTCTCACCAACCACATACTACTCCCGCATAACTCACACTATGCACACTATATGCTACACATGCATACCATACACTATGCACACCATGCGTCACACAGGCATACCACACAGTGAGCACAGTACATGCTACACACACAGATCATGCACTCTGCACCACCACATGCTACAGATGCATACCATGCACTGTGCATACCATGTGATACATACACATACCACACACTCTGCACACAATTTGCTACACACGCATGCCACACATTGTGCACATGACATGCTACATATGCATACAACACTCTCCATACATGATGTGCTACACATGCATGCCACACACTCCACACATGATGTGCTACACATGCATACCATAGAGTCTCAAACCATGTGCTATATATGCATACCCCACACTGCATACACCACATGCCACTCACGCATATCACACAATCTACATTCCACGTGGCACACACACATATCACAGTCTCACACACTACGTGTTATGCATGCATGCCACAAATTCCGCACACCCCCTGCTACACATGAAGACCACACTTGGTCCACCAATGCTACACATGCATACCACAGGCACTACAAATCACATGCTCCACACACATACCACAGAGTCACACATACTACGTGCTACACAAGCATACCACAGACTACATGCACCATGTGGTACACATGCAAGAAACAAAGTCTCACACACCACATGCTACACACACATGTCACACACTCTACACACCACGGGCTACACATGCATACCATGAATCCACACACAAATTGCTATACATGCATACCACAGTGTCTCACACACTACGTGCTACACATGCATACCACACACTCTGCACACCACGTGCTACACACAGATACCACAGAGTCTCACAAACCAAGTGCTATGCATGCATACCACACACTCTGCACACCACATGCTACACAAAACTATCACACACTCTGAACACCACATACTACACATGCATACCACAGCTTGTCACACACCATGTGCTACACATGTATACCACAGATTCTCACACATGATGTGCTTCACATGCATACCACAGACTCCGGGCACCACATGGTACATGCACAGAGAGCAGAACCTCATACACAATGTACTATACATACATAACAAACACTCTGCACACCACGTGCTACACATGCATACCACACTCTGCACACTCCATGTGCTACACACATACCACAGAGTCTCTCACACCAAGTGCAACACATGCATACCTAACACTGTGCACCCCACATGCTATGTACTTATACCACACACTCCATACACCAGGGGCTACACACACATAACACACACTTCACACAAGATGTGCTGCACACACATACTGCACACTCCTCACATGTGCTACACATGCATAGCATGCATACGCACACCAATTTCTACACATGCATACCACACTGTCTCACACACTACGTGCTATACACACATACCACACACTATGCACACCACTTGCTACACATGGATACCACAGAGTCTCACAAACCAAGTGCTAGGCATGCATAACACACACTCTGCACACTGCATGCTACACACACATATCACACACTCTGAACACCATGCATACCACAGACTCTCATACATCATGAGTTACACATGCATACCACACACTGTGCAAACCACGTGCTACACATGCAGGAAACAGAGTCTCACACACCATGTGCAACACACACTTACCACACACTCCACACTCAGTGTGCTACACATGCATACCATGCATCTGCACACCAATTGCTACACACACATACCACAGTGTCTCACACACTGAGTGCTACAAACATATACCACACATTCTGCACACCACATGCTACACATGGATACCAAAGAGTCTCAGCAACCAAGTGCTATGCATGCATAACACACACTCTGCACACCACATGCTATGCAAACATATCACACACTCTGAACACCATGCATACCAAAAACTCATACACCACAAGCTACTCATGCATACCACACACTCAGCACACCACGTGTTACACACGCATACCACTGAGTCTGATGCAGCCTGTGCTACACACACATGCAACACACTCCACACACCATGTGCTATACATGCATATCACACACTCCACACACTACATGCTACACACACATACCACAGACCCTCACACACCATGTGCTACACACATAGAACACACACTCTGCATACCAATTGCTACACATGCATGCAACAAACCAGGCACTCGATGGGCCACACACATATATCACACACTGCACACCCCATGTGCTACTCAGGCATAACATACACTAGGCACACCATGTGATGCACACACATAACAGAGTCTCACACACCAGTTGATATACACACACACCAGGTACTCCGCACACCACGTGCCAGAGATGCATAACACAGAGTCTCACACGCCTTGTGATACATGCGCCTACTACTGACTCTCACACACTATGTGCTACACATGCATAAAACACACTCTGCACACCATGTGCTACACACATGTACAACACATTGCACACATGAAGTGCTACACATGCCTAGAACACCCTCCAAACACCATGTGCTACACACATACTACACACTCCACACACAACGTGCTACACATGCATACCACATATTCTCACTAAGTGTGTGCTACTCACAGATACAACTCTGCACACCACGTGGTACACACACATAGCATTCACTCCGCAATTCATGTGCTACACATGCATACCACGCACTCCAAACACCACCTGCAACACATGCATGACACACACTCCACACAACACGTGTTACACATGCATACCTAGCACTCTGAACACCACGTGCTACACATGCATCCCACGAACTCCGCAAACCACATGCCACAGATGCTTACCACATATGCTCAATCATCACGTGCTACACATGCATACCACAGACTCTTACACACAGTGTGCTACACATGCATCCCACACACTCCACACTCCACATGCCATACATGCATGCCACACACTGCGCACACCATGTGCTACGCATGCATACCATGCACTCTGCACACTCCCTGATACACACCCATAAAACATTTGGCACTCCTCATGCTACACATGCATACCACAGAATGTCACACACTATGTCCACAAGTGTGTATTGCAGAATCTCACACATGATGTCCTACTAAGGCATACCACGCTCTCCACACATGACGTGCTACACATGCATACCATAGATTCTCACAAACCACATGCTACTCACGGGTACTACAACTCCCCACAACATGTGCTACACATGAATATCAAACACTCAGTGCTCCACGTGCAACACAAGCATACCACACATTCTGCAAACCATGTGATACAGATGCATACCATAAACTATGCACAGCATGTGCTACAAATGCATACCACATACTCTGTACACCACGTGCTACACTCACATACTAAGCACTCTGCAAAACATATGCTACACATGCATTCTATGCACTGCACATCCCATATGCTACTGACTCTTTACACAGATGCTCACACACCAAGTGATACACACGCATACCAGAGACTCTAACACACCATGTGCTACGCATGCATAATACAGGCATTCGCACACCACATGCTCCACATGCATACCACACTCTCCGCACACCATGTGCTACACACATATACCACACACTCCACACACCATGTGCTATACATGCATAGCAGAGTCTCAAACACCACGTGCTACCCGTGAATAACACCGACTCTCACACACCACATGCTACACACACATACCACACACTCCACACACCATGTGCTACACATGCATAGCAGAGTCTCAAACACCACGTGATACCCATGAATAACACAGACTCTCACACACCACATGCTACAGATGCATACCACACTCTCTGCACACCACATGCTACACACACATACCACAAAATCCGAACACCATGTGCTATACACTCATATCACGAACTCCACACAGCATGTGCTACAAATGCATAACATGTACTCACACACCACGTGCTACACATGGACACCACTACTCTGCACACCATGTGCTATGCAGGCATACTGCAGACTGTCACACACCATGTGCTACACAGACATACTACAGAGTCTCACCCAACACGGTTTACACATGCATACCACAGAGTCTCACACACCACATGCTACGCACGCATACCACAACTCTGCACATCACGTGCTAACACACATACCATGCAGTCTGCACACCATGTGCTACAGATGAACACCACACAATCCGAACACCACGTTCTACACACATATTCCACACACTCAGAACACCACATGTTACACACACACACAATACAGTATGCATACCATGTGCTACACATGCATACAACACCATCTGCACACCACATGGTACACACGAATACCAAGCACTCAGCACACAATGGGCTACACATGCATGCCTTGGACTCCACAAACCACATGCTACACACGCATACCACAGAGTCTCACCCACCACGTGCTACTCATGCATACCACACACTCTGCACACAACATGCTACACACTCATACCAATGACTCCACGCACTGTGTGCTACCCACGCAGAGAACAGAGTTTCAGACACCACACGCTACACAGGCATACCAAGCGCTCTACACACCATTTGCTACACATGCATACAACACACTCCATACATCATGTGCTACACATGCATACCACACAATTCATACACAACGTGCTATATATCCATACCATAGACTCTCACAAACCACATGTACAAAGGGATAGCACAGCTCGGCGTGACATGGGCTACACACACATACCACATAATCCACACACCATGCACTACACACGGATAATACAGTAGACACCAAGTGCTATACACACATACCATTCACTCCACCCAGCACTTGCTACACTGGCATACCACACATTCTGCACGCCATGTGCTACACATACATGCCATAAACTTGTACAAATGTGCTACTCACGCATTCCACAGACTCACAAAACATGTGCTACACACTAATACCACACACCCCGCACATCACAAGCTACACATGCATGCCACAGAGTCTCACACACCACGTGCTACAAATGCGTACAAATGACTCTTACACACCAAATGCTACACATGCATACCACACACTCAGCACACCATGAGCTACAGGCGCATATCACACACTGCAAACAGCACAATGTACACATACATTCCACATAATCAAACACAACACATGCTACACACAATTATCATGGGGTTTCACACACCATGTGCTATGCATGCATACATCAGACTCTCACACATGATGTGCTACACAGACATAGCACACACTCTGCACACCATGTGCTACACAAGCATACCACAGAGTCTCACTTACCATATTCTACACACGGATATCATTCACTATACACACCATGTGCTACAGAGGCATACCACACACTTTTGAAACCACGTGCTACACATGCTTACCACAGATTCTGACACAACACATGCTACAAACAAATATGACACGCTCCGTGCACCACAAGCTACACATGAATACCACAGAGTCTCACATAACACGTGCTACACTAGCAAAATGCCCACCATGTGCTAAACATGCATACCATAGAGTATCACACACCACGTCCTACACACACATACCACAGGCTCTCACACACCACATGCTACAGAATCAGACCATGTACTATGTACACCATGTGCTAAACACACATACCACACACTGCACCACCACATGCTATACACACATATCACACACTCTGCACACCACTTGCTAGACATGCATACCATGGAAACCGCATAGCATGTGTTACACACACATAAAAGAAATTTTCAAACACCATGTGCTAGACATTCATACCACAAACTCTGCCCATGATGTGCTACAAACACATACCAGAGAGTATCACACAGCATGTGCTACACATGCATACCACAGACTCACACACACAATGTGCCACACACACATGCCACTTTCTCCAAACGCCACATGACTACACACACATACCACACACTCCACAAACAATGTGCTACACATGCATAGCACAGAGTCTCACACACCTCGGGCTACAGATGCATATCACAGTCTCTCACACACCACATGATATACACGCATAACATGCACTCTGTGCAGCATGTGCTACACACATATACTACAGACTCCCACACACCACACGATACATAGGCATTCCACCAACTCTCACACAACACAGGCTACACAAGCATACCACAAAGTCCACAAACCACGTGCTACACATGCATACCACAGAATCTAACACACCACTTGCCACACACACATACCACACACTCCGCACTCCATGTGCTACACACACATACCACACACTCTGCACACCACGTGCTATACATGCGTAACACAGACTCTCACTAACTACGTCCTACACATGCATACAACAGACTCTCACACAGCACATGCTACAGATGCAGAAAATGCAATATTCGCACCATGTGCTAACCATCCATAACATCCTATACACTCCAAGTGCTACACACACACCACACACTGCACACACGATGTTCTTTCTATATGTGCATACCACAGACTCTCACACACCACATCCTACACACCAAAACCAAACTCTGCACACTACAGCTACACACACACCACACACTATGCACACCACAGGGTACACAAACAGACAACAGACTCTTACACAACAGGTTCTACACAGGCATTTCACCCACTGCACTCACCTTATACTATACATGCATACCACAGATTCTCGCACACAATGTGCTACACATGCACACCACACACTCTGCACACCACGTGCCACACATGCATACCACACATTTCACACACCACATGCTACACACGCATACCACACACTCTACACACCATGTGCTGCACACGCATAGCACAGAGTCTCACACACCACGTGATACACATGCATACCATGCACTCCGCACATCATGTGCTACGCACGCATACCACAGACTCTCACACACCACGTGATACACATACATATCAAGCACTCCGCACACTTCATGCTACACATGCATAGAACTCACTCCATACACCACGTGCTACACACACACACCACACAGTCCACACACCCCATGATACACACGCATACCACACACTCTGCACAGCACGTGCTACACATACATACCACAGAGTTCCACTCACCACATACTACACATGCATAGCACAGACTCTCACAAATCATGTGCTACACATGCATACCATGCACTCCTAAAAGAATGTGCTACATATGCATACCACACACCCGACACACCAAGTGCTACACACACATGCCATGGATTCTAACACAACACGTGCTACACATACATAAAACACACTCTGCACACCACGTGCCATCCAGGCATACCACACACTCCACACACAATGTGCTAAACACGCATACCAAAGACTCTCAAACACCACATGCTACACAGAAATAACACAATCTGCACACAATGTACTACGCACGCATTCGACACATTAGGCACTCCATGTACCACACACGAATATGACACACCCTGCACAGCATGTGCTACTCATGCATAAAACAGAGTCTCACACACCAAGTGATACACACGCATACCACACACTCTGCACACCACGTGCCACACACGCATACCATAGAGTCTCACACATGATGTGCTACACACACCTACCACAGAATCTAACACATCATGTGCTAAACACACATACCACACACTCCGCACACCATTTGACACACATGCATCCCACACACTTCGCACACCATGTGCTACAGATGCTTATGACAGACTCTCACACATCGCTTGCTATACACGCATACCACACACTCCACACATCATTTGCTATACATTTATACCACACACTGCACACACAAAGTGATACATGTGCATACAACACATTCTGCACATCACGTGCTATACATGCATACCACACACTCCTCACGACATGTGGTACATATACCACAGAGTCTCGCCCACTACATGCTACACACACACACCACAGACTGTCACACACAACATGCTACACACGCATACCACACACTCCTCACAATATGTGCTACACATGCATAGCACACACTACATACAACACAGACTACACACGCATACCATACACTTGGCACACCACGTGCTACGAACACATACCACACACTCCACACTCCCCATGCTCCACATGCATATCACACACTCCATACACCACCTGCTACAGATGCATTACCCAGAGTCTCACACACCACAGGCTACACATGCATACCACACACACCAAAGACCACCTGCTACATAAGCATACCAAACACTCTGTACATCATGTGCAACACATGCATACTATACACTACAAACAGCATGTGCTACAGACACTTACCACAAACTCCACACACGATGTGTGACACATGCATACTACTCAATGTGCTACAGCACATAACACACACTCACCACAGGAGCAATAGTCTGGCAGAGAATACAAACCACATAAACTGTCATGAGCCAGTGTCTTGCGAGCTTTATAAATGCTGTGTTGCAAGAGTATCAAGGAGGGAACATGGGAAAGACAACTTCTACCTGAGAATTCAGGCAAGACATATGACAGAGTCAGTGGGTTTGGAAGGCTTAGCCCACCAGATCTTTGCAAAAACCCTGTCATCACCATTTAGGATATGAGGACTCTGAGGTTCAGAGAGGATAAATGACTTGGGCAAAGTCACCCTGCTGGTCACTGGCAGGGCCATAATTCCTGAATCAACACCAGCTCCCTTCCCCTGCATGACACTGTCTCCAACCCATGATAGGGAGAGCTGATGGGACTGGCCAGGACAGGGCTTAACCAGGACCTGCAACCTCTGTTCTTCTCCCCAACACAGCCAGTGCCCTGATTTAGAAGCGATCCTGCTCAGGGATTCCTGAATAAGCCAACTCCTTTCCTTCTTCAGGGGCCAAGAAAATCAGGACATGTGACCTTAGGTAGTAGAAAGGGTCTGGTCCATAAGTGGAAGCTACTCCCTGCAGGGAAGTGTCCGTGCCCACTGCTGGTGTGGCCTAACACTCTTGGCCTCCCACAGGAGGCCCAGCAGCATGGGTGTTGGAAGGCAGATGAAAAAATGGAGCATGGTGGGTGGTGGGGGAGAAATTAATGGTTTATATTTTTTATTATGAAAAAAAGATGTTTGACACATTAAGTAGAAGAATTTTAATACATGTGCACACACAAAAAGTCAGTTTCCCTAAGGCGGCTCTTCCTGGCTCCAACAATTTTCTTGGCAAGATAAATGGTGCACACACTTCACCTTGTTTTTCTTTCCCTTGAGCCTCTCAAAAACTCGTGGACAGGATGGGTGGCTCCATCCCAATGTTTTCTCCTCCACAAATCCCCATGCTGGGGCCAGGGACTGGGCCCTGGGTGGTGAGGGTGGCCGTCTAGGGCCTCCCTGACCCTCTTTCCACGGGGGTTCCTTGGGGTTTACCAGATGGCCCTGAGTGCCCCTTGTCTGCTGGCACTGGGAACCTCCTGGGGACAGGTGGCCCCATCGAGTGTCGGGGGAGCAGGCGTGGTCAAGTGGCTCATCCCAGTCTCCCTGCCTGGTATTTTTGGTCACCTCATAGCGTCATCTTCCGCCTCCAGGTTAGTGCTTGCACGATGTCTTTTGGTGACTGTCGCTGGAGGGGTTGGGCCTCGGCTTTCCCAGGGCTTAAGCTGCATGCCAGGTGAGGGACGGTCCATTCTTGGTGAATGGGGCCACTCTTCTCATTCTGCCCGCGGGCACCTCGTCTCTCCTCCCTGCCTGCCAGCGGTGGGTGGGAGGCGCAGGTGCAAGACTATCTGGCTGGACCACGCTCACACTGCCCTCGGCCTCCTGACCTTGGCGGGGGTTGTGGATCCTCTTGATGCAGCAGGCAGTTCTCGCTCCTCTATGGCTGTTGCCTGGTGGGTTCAACCCCCACCCTGCAAAGGACGGGGCACCGACGCACGTGCCCAGTCGAGGGCCCCCCTGGCGGTGCGGCTGCTGGGTCTGCGTGGCCTTTTTGCGGTGCCCCTTGAGCACACCGGGTTGTTCCCTAAGGTGCCCAAAACCAAGTGGTGTTTGTCGTCCTCGTTCCCGGCGTCCCCCTCTGGTCACCGCTGCAGTGTTTGCTGTGTTGGGTACACGCTCGAGCAGTTTGATTGCAGGGGGTGTCAAGGCGGGTAATCCAAGAGGCATTACTCTGTGCCACGTGGGTGGGCGGGGATGTTGCCTTGGCATCCCCACGATGTGTGTGGGGGACTTTGAAAGGCAAGCACGCAGCTTGTGTTCTTCGCTCCCCCTGCCCAAGAGGGGGTTATTGCAAGGTCGTGTGGTCGTGTGGTGATCTTCTTGCGCCCGGGTCGGCTGCTTGGTGCTGACCGGCCCCATAGAGGGGCCTCTAACCTGGTCTGGTCTGCCTCGTTGACTCCTCTCCCGTACCAGCGGGAGAGCGTTCCCTTGGATGTGAGGTGGTTTTTCGCTGAGGGGATCTG
>MPIZ01001000.1:264298-311372 GCA_003258685.1 Prolemur simus | reverse complement strand
GGGGATGGGCGGGATATGGACAATGTATATGACCTGAACTCATGTACCCCCATGATGAGCTGAATTAAAAATAAATAAATAAATAAATAAATAAATAATTTCTTTCTTCCTCTTTCTCCCTGTCTCCATTTTCCCTTTTTCATCTCTTTCTTTCTTTTTGTTGCTTTTTTCATGGCAGATGGGTGATGTGTGTGTGGACAAAATGCAGCATGAGGCAGGGAGAAGGCATATTTCACACCTGCGCGTGAACACCCGATCGTCACACTTCTGAGTACCGACCGATGGATCTGGTACTGACTTTTTAATTGTTTTATTCTCTCTCTCTCTCTCTCCCTCTCCCTCTCTCTCTCTCTTTCTTTTCTTTCTTTCTTTCTTTCTTTCTTTCTTTCTTTCTTTCTTTCTTTCTTTCTTTCTTTCTTCTTTCTTTCTTTTTCTTTTAGATGGGGTCTCAGTATATTGCTTGGGATCCTCTCAAACTGCTGAACTTGGGCGATCCCCCTGCCTCTGCCTTCCAATGTGCTAGGACTACAGGCATGAACCACCGCACCCGGCCTCATAATTCTCTGTCTTTATAGGGTACATGTGATGTTTTCATGCAAACATATAATGTGAATTAATCAAACCAGGGTAATTTGGGTACACATCACCTCAGGCATTTAACATTTCTTTGTGTTGGAAACATTCCGAATCCACTCTGTGGAGTTGTTTCAGATTATACCTTACTGAATTGATGGTTCCTTCAAGTCACTTTGTCGTGCTCATCGATATTTTATTCATTTTCTCTATCTGACTATAGTTTCACACCCATGAGCCATCCCCACTTTACCTCCCCAACCTCACCCCCACCCTGTGCTGCCCTTCCCTGCTGATGGTAATGGCCATTCTACGTTCTATCTCTGTGAGATGGATTGTTTTTAACATTCAGTTCCCACTTAGGGATGAGAAAATCTCCCTGCCTCTTCACATGGAATCCAAAGATCATAAAAATTCACCCTTTTCTCATCATAGGATTGACTATTGGTGGACAGCAAAATGACTGGAATGCATACTTACCACAGTGTGAATTTCACAGGATGGAAAACACATGTCGATCGCATGGGAAAACTACAATTTAAGTGAGAGACCACTGTTCCTGTGGATCGTCATGCTGGATTGATCCGTGTCTAAATTCTCACGTCTATCTTTTCTTTTTTCTTCTTCTTCTTCTTTTTTTCTTTTTTTTTTTTTGAGACGGAGTCTCACGCTGTTGCCTGGGCTAGAGTGCCATGGCGTCAACCTAGCTCACAGCAACCTCAAACTCCTGGGCTCAAGCGATCCTCCTGCCTCAGGCTCCCGGGTAGCTGGGACTACAAGAATGCGCCACCATGCCTGGCTAATTTTTCTATATATATTTTTAGCTGTCCATATAATTTTTTTCTATTTTTAGTAGAGACAGGGCCTCACTCTTGCTCAGGCTGGTCTTGAACACCTGAACTGAAACTGTCAGCCAACCTCGGCCTCCCAGAGTGCTAGGATTACAAGCGTGAGCTACCATACCCAGCCTCATGTCTATCTTTTCTACCCATCCTCCAGATGAGTAGGCGGTTTAGAGAGATGGGATATCCATGATGTATGTCCCAGTTTCTAGATGTTCTCGTTCCTGGAGAGATTTCTCTACTTTTAGTCATTAAGAAATAATACACGTTTAGAGAGTAGTGAAGAGAGACCTAACTCCTTCTACTGTCTCCCCACCTGGATGAAACAGACACTGGCATGACCAGCCCGGTGGAACTGTTTTGGAACTCTGGGGTCAGTGCAAGACTGTTGGCTCCCACTGGGGCAAACCTCAGAAGATGAATTGGGGTGGATTTTTCATCCACATAAGCTCTAAGCACAGAGGGAGCTATTCACTTCCCATCGCTAGCCCTGTGGCAGGAAACTATCCAGGTGTTCCAGCAGCAGCTTGAAGAAGCAAGGGTGGGTGGGCAAGAAGGGATCCCACCCTTGAAAGATCAAGGCTTTGTCTGGACATGGATGGCTCATGGCTCACGGATCCTTCTCATTGCAGGCATACACACAGATGGGTGGGTGATGGCTGTGGTGCCTACAGTGCCTACACCCTCCCCCCCAACACACCAACCTATGGTGAGCGCCACCTATTCTGACTGAGATAACTTCCCAGAGTGTTATTTGGTTTTTGCATGTTTCTTTCTGATGACGTGAAAGAAGGAATTGAGACAGAAGTCAGTGATGGTTCTATGACATTGGGCAGTGTATTGAATAACACGGAGTGGTGCATTTAAAAATCATTAAGATGGTCAGTTTTATGAAATATCTATCTTTGTGCAGCCTATAAAAAGAAAAATTGAGGATGTGAGAAATAAACACACAAGTGCATAAGGATCCATGAACTAAAATGTTCCTCGCGGCCATAGGTGTTGTGGCAAAATAACTGGCCATAACCTCAAAATGTCCAAACAGTGGTTAATGGTTTACCAGAGGATGGGCCATCTAGACTACAAAGGAAAAAAAGAAAAAAAAGTAATTCAGGGGTTGGTCACGGAATGTCTCCAGAAGGAAATAAATTTTCTGAGGGAGGGAGCATGTGCCCAGGCACTGCCTAGTCTCCTCCACCCCCACCCTCTCCCCTTGGGCCAGAGCCCTGGCAGAAAGGTCCATGAGGAGAGGCCTGTAGGAAGGTGCTGGCTCCCAGGATGAGTCTTATTACCTTTCAGAGATACCTAGTGTTGTGCTTCTGCCTGGAGGCAGGGAGGGGAACCCCTAGCTAGCCTGGCTTCCCAGATGGACTTGCCCTAGGAGGAATCCCTTGAATCATAGCCTCCTTGAAGGGTCTAAAGGTGCCTTACCATCAGAGCTTCGGCTTCACTTAGTAGCCCTCATAGCCTGGGGTTTCTCCCCTATTAAAAAGCTTTCATGTGTGACCCTGCCCTAGCTAGTGTCCAGCTTCCAAACTGCATGGGGATGTGTGTGTGTGTGTGTGTGTGTGTCTGTGTGTGAGAGAGAGAGAGAGAGAGAGAGAGAAAGGCAGAGGGATAGAGAGAGGGAGAGAGAGGGAGAGGGAGGAAGTTTGTCCTCTGTTTGTCTAATTCCAGGGCAAAATATCAGTCCCCTACTATTTGTAAGTCAAATCAGGTTGCCCCCCCCAAATTCTTTGAGAACCACCACTTCTGCTTTGAGGAGGGTGCCATCTTACTTTCCATCTTCCTTGTGGCCAAGTCCAAGGAGGCTGTTAAACAGACCCTCTTGGGAGGGAGGTAGGAAGTGCCCAGGCCTGGTCTGGCCTGGCCTGGCCTGAGGGTGGGGGTGGATAGGAACCATGCACCCTGGGGTATTGACCCAGCACCCTCCCTACTCTGCAAACACCTTTGTCCTCACTCATCTGCAACTTTCAGGGAAGGTGGGGCTGCTCCAGCCTACTCATGTGCCTCCCTCCCCCACCCCCTGAAAGAGGTAGATGGACAGATAAGGATGCACCACCACAGAGGGCCCCTGGGGATGAAGAGTTGTGGTGGTAAAATGGAGGATGGGGGATGGAGGGTGGGGAGTGGGCAGTGGCTGGGATTTGGCAAATAGTGACATAGAGTAGCCATCCAGGCTCATCTGAAAGGTGGGACTGTGAAGCTGAGAATGCTGACAACACTGATGGACACAGTCACTGCTGTGGCATGACTCTTTTACTGTGATGTAATGCCAAAGCAAACACTGTCCCCTGGCTTGGTCAGAGTGGGTGATGTGTGGTGTAGAAAACCCACGGTGTGGCCTCTTGGAATACTTCTGGCCTTTGGAGGAATCGATCCTTGGAAAGGACTGTATGATCTGTATTAACAGAGAGACAGAAGGCACAGACAATGTTAGCCTTTCAAATTCTGCCATGCTTGCCTCTCAGCCAAACAATGGCACTCTGAATCCTGTGACATTCCTTCACTCAGCTGATTTCTTCAGCACCCATTCCCCCCACCCTATCCCTGGGCCGCTTGAGTTCATTCTCATGGCAGACCCATCAAGGCTGTTGCCACATGTGTTGTAGGTGCCTAGGCAGACTATACCGTGACACCGACGAGGTACAGAATCTCCTCAGGAGGGAGGGACTAGATGAGTCCATTTCTGAGACGACGTCCTGTTGGTCACGAAGAGGTCTCCAAAGATTAGCCACACATAGCTCTGCCAGGCATTGAGCCAAATGACATGAAACACCAGCATGTTCCTTCACTTAGGTAGTGTTGTGTGTTGATATTCGCAGAGGATAATAAACTCAGTCACAAACCAGCTGACCCCCTGTGTCTCCTCCTCTATCCACTAAAGGAAAAAAAACCACAATGAAAGGTAGAAAACGACAGCATGGGAAGACAGCCCGTTGCTCTGCCTATGTGACCATATGGTGTGCTTGCTCAGATGGGAGAAAGTGTGTTTGATTGATTTTGGTGCCATCTTTCCTCTGCAGCTGTGCCAAAGACAGCAATTTTCTGATATTCACCCCACTGAGTGAATTACCTTCGAAGAGAATGGTGTGTGTAGTATGTCATGTGGGGAGTGTGTGGTATGCGTCTGTAGTATGTGGTTTGTGAGTGTGTGTGGTATGGTTGTGTAGTATGCGGTGTGTGGAGTGTGTGGTATTCGTGTGTATGTGGTGTCTGGAGTGTGTGGTATGCTTGTGTAGTATGCAGTGTGTGAGTGTGTGTGGTATGGCTGTGTGGTATGTGGTGTGAGGAGTGTGTGGTATGCATGTGTAGTATGTGGTGTGTGAGTGTTTGTGGTATTGGTGTGTAGTACACAGTGTTTGGAATGTGTGATATGTGTGTGTAGTATGCAGTGTGTGAGTGTGTGTGGTATGTGTGTGCAGTATGTGGTGTGTGAGTGTGTGGTATGCATGTATAGTACATGGTGTGTAGAGTGTGTGGCATGTGTAGGTAGTATGTTTTGCGTGAAGTGTGTGGTATGCTTGTGCAGTATTTGCTGTGTGTGTGGTATTGGTGTGTAGTATCTGGTGTGTGAGTGTGCGTGGTCTGTGTGTGTAGTATGTGGTGTGTGGAGTGTGTAGTATGTGAGTGTAGTATATGGTGTGTGAGTGTGAGTGGTATACATGTGTAGTATGTGGTGTGTGAGTGTGTGTGGTATGCATGTGTAGTACATGGTATGTGGAGAGTGTGGTATGTGTGGGTATAATGTGGTGTGTAGAGTGTGTGGTATGATTGTGTAGTATGTGTTGTGTGTGCAGTATGTGTGCATAGTATGTGGTGCATGAGTGTGAGTGGTATACGTGTGTAGTATGTGTTGTGTGAGTATATGTGTGGTATGCGTGTGTAGGAAGTGCTGTGTGGAGTGTGTGGCATGCTTATGTAGTATGTGGTGTGTGTGTGGTATTGGTGTGTAGCATGTGGTTTGTGGAGTGTGTGGTATATGTGCATAGAATGTTGTGTGTGAGTCTGCGTGGTATGTGTGTGTACTGTGTGATGTGTGAGAGTGTGTGGTATGTGAGTGTGGTATGTGGTGTGTGAGTGTGTGTGGTATGCATGTGTAGTATGTGGTGTGTGGAGTGTGTGGCATGCTTATGTAGTATGTGGAGTATGTCTGGTATGGGTGTATAGTATGTGGTGTGAGGAGTGTCTGGAATGCGTGTGTAGTATGAGGTGTGTGAGTGTATGTGCTATGAGTGTGTTGTATGTGGTTTGTGTGTGGTATGCCTGTGCACTATGTGGTTTGTGGATTGTGTAGTATGCATGTGTAGTATGTGGTAAGTGCATATTTGTGGTGTGTGTGTAGTATGTGGTGTGTGTAGTGTGTGGTGTGGGTGTGTGGAATGGGTGGTATGAGAGTGTAGGAATTGATTTGTGAGTGTGCATGGTATATGTCTCTAGAATGTGTTGTGTGAGTAGGTGTGGTACGGGTGTGTAGTATGTGGTGTATGGAGTGTGGTTTTTTGTGTAGTATGTGAGATGACTGTGTGTGGTATGTGGTGTGTGACTGTGTGTGGAATGTGTGTGTAGTATATGATGTGTAGACTGGGTGGTATGAGTGTGTAGTATGTGGTGGTTGTGTGTTGTATGCATGTGTAGTATTTGCGTTTGGAGTGTATGGTATCGGTGTTCACTATGTGGTGGGTGGAATGTGTGCTATGACTGTGTAGTATGTGGTGTGTGAGAGTGTGTGGTATGCATGTGTAGTAGGTGTTTTGTGTGTGGTATGTGTACGTAGTAAGTGGTGTGTGGAGTGTGTGGTATGTGTGTGTAGTATGTGTTGTGTGAGTGTGTGTGGTATGTGTGTGTATTATGTGGCATGTTCAGTTTGTGGTATGTGTGTGTAGTATGTGGTGTGTGAGTATTTGTGGTATGCATGTGCAGTATGTGATGTGTGGAGTGTGTGGTATGGGTGTGTAGTATGTGGTGTGTGGAGGGTGCGGTATGTGTGTAGCATGTGGTGTGTGGAGTGAGGGGATAAGCTTGTGTAGCACGTGGTGTGTGAGACTGTCATATGCATGTGTAGCACGTGGTGTGTGGAATGTATGGTATGCATGTGTAGCATGTGGTGTGCAGAGTTTGTCTTATGCGTGTGTATCACGTGTTGTGCACAGTGTGTGGTATTCATGTGCAGCAAGTGGTGTGCAGAGTGTGTGGTATGCATGTGTATTACATGTTGTGTGAGAGTCTGTGTCATGTGTGTGTGGCAAGAGGTGTGTGAGAGTGTGATATTTTACTATAACACGTGATGTGCAAAGTGTGGTGTATGAATGTGTAGAATGCGTTGTTCGGAGTTTCTCGTGTGCATGAGTAGCACTTGGTGTGCGGAGTGTGGGGTATGCATGTTTAAGTCTTGGTGTGTTAGAATCTGTTGTATGCATGTGTAGCAAAAGGTGTGTGAAACTCTTTTGCATGCAAGTGTAGCACATGGTGTCCGTAATGTGTGGTATGCATATGAAGCACATGGTGTGTGGTATGCCTGTGTAGCATATGATCAAGAAGAATGTGTAGTATGCGTGTGTAGTACATGGTGTATGAGAGTCTGTGGTATGCACGTGTAGCATGTGGTGTGTGAGACTCTGTGGTATGCGTGTGTAGCAGGTGGTCTGCAAAGTGTGTGCTATGCATGTGTAGCACATGTTTTGTGAGAGTTTGTGGTATGCATCTGTAGCACGTGGTGTGTGGGGTGTGTGGTATGCGTGTGTAGCACGTGGTGTGCAGTGTGTGGTGTGCCTTTGTAGCATTTGGTGTGTGTAGTGTTTGGTATGCATGTGTAGAATGTGGTGTGTGTGATTCTGTGGTATGCTTATGTAGCACATGTTATGCAGAGGGTATGATATGCATGTGTAGCACACGGTGTGTGAGAATGTGGGTATGCATGTGTAGCATGTGGTGTGTGGAGTGTGTGGTATGTGTGTGTAGTAAGTCATGTGTGAGAATCTGTGGTATGCCTGTGTAGCACGTGTTGTGGGAGACTGTGGTATGCATGCATATCACTTGGTATGCAGAGGGTCTGGTATGCCTGTGTATCACATGGTGTGCAAAGTGTGTGGTAAGCGTGTATATTACATGGTGTGTGAGATTCTGTGTTATGCATGTGTAGCACTTGGTGTGCTGCGTGTGTGGTATTCGTGCATAGCTCATGGTATGTGGAACTCAGTGGTATGTGTGTGTAGCACGTGGGTTGTAGTGTGTGGTATGCCTGTGTAGCACATGGTGTGTGAGAGTTTGTGGTATGTGTATATGGCATGTGGGGTGCATAGTGTAGTTGCATGTGTAGCACATGGTATGTGCAGTGTGTGGTATGCGTGTATAGCAAGTGGTGTGTGGAGACTGTGGTATGAGTGTGCACCACGTGGTGTGCGGAGTGTGTGTTATGCTTATGTACTATGTAATTTGTGCGAATATCTGGTATGCATGTGTAGCACGAGGTGTTTTACACTCTGTGGAATGTGTGTGTACCATTTAGTGTGCAAAGTGTGTGGAATGCATGTGCAGCACATGGTGTGTGGCATGTATGATATGCGTGTGTCACACATAGTGTGTGAGACTCTGTAGTATGCCTGTGTAGCACATGGTGTTCGCAGGGTGTGGTAAGCATTTGTAGCACATGGTGTACAGAGTGTGCTATGCGTATGTAGCACATGGTGTGTTAGACTCTGTGGCATGCATATGTAGCAGGTGGTGTTCCGAGAGTGTGGTATGCACTTGTAGCATGTGATGTGTGGAGTCTGTGATAAAACTGTGTATCACATGGTCTGTGAGAGTCTGCAGTATGCATGTGTAGCAGGTGGAGTGTGAGACTCTGTGGTATGCGTGTGTAGCACGTTGTTTGTGGAGGGTGTGGTATGCATGGGTAGTACATCATGTCTGACTTTCTGCAGTATGCATGTGTAGGACTTTGTGTGTGAGACTCTGTGGTATGCATGTGTAGCACATGGTGTGCTGTTGTGTTATGCATGTGTAGCAGGGAGTGTGCTGTGTGTGGGGTATGTGTGCATAGTATGTGGTGTGTGAGACTCTGTGGTAAGCATGTGTAGCCCGTGGTGTGCAGAGTGCATGTTATGCATGTGTAGCACTAAGTATGTGGAGTGCATGGTATGCATGAGTGCCACATGGTGTGCGCAGTGTGGGGTCTGCGTGTGTAGCACATGGTGTCTGAGACTCTGTGGTATGTGTGTAGCATATGGTGTATGGAGTGCATGGTATGCATGTGAAGCACATGGTATGCAGAGTGCATGGTATCATAGTGTAGCACATGGTGTGTGGAATGCATGGTATGCATCTGTACAACATGGCATCTGTAGTGTTTTGTATTCATGTGTAGCACCAGGCATGCACAGTGTGTGGCATTCATGTGTAGTAGGTGGAGTGTGGAGTTTGTGGTACAAGTGTGTAGCACGTGGTGTTTGAAAATGGATGTTATGAGTGTTTAGACATTGTGTGTGGACTGGGTGGTATGCATGTATCGCACGTGGTATGTGGAGTGTATTGTATGCGTGTGGAGCACATGGTGTGTGAGAGTTTGTAGTATGTGTGTGTAGCACGTGGTGTGTGAGACTCAGTGGTATGTGTGTGTAGCACGTGGTGTGCGGAAAGTGTGTTATGCATCTGTAGTATGTGGTGTGTGAGACTCTGTGGTATACGTGTGTAGCACGTGCTGTGTAAGATACTGTGGTATGTGTGTGTAGCATGTGGTGTGTGGAATGCATTCTATGTGTGTGTAGCACATGGTGTGCAGAGTGCAGGTTATGCACGTGTAGCCATGTTGTGTGTGGACTATGTGGTATGCGTGTATAGGATGTGGTGTTTGAGACTCTGTACTATGTGTGTGTAGCACTTGGTGTGTGAGACTCTTTGGTGGGTGGAGTATGTGGTATGCATGTGTGTGTGCGGATTGTGTTGTATGCATGTGTAGCATGTGCTGTGCAGAGTACGGTATATGCATGTGTAGCATGTTGTGTATGGAGTGTGTGGTATGTGTGTGTAGAATGTGTTATGTGCAGGGGCTCATACATGTGTGTGGAACATGGTGTGCCTAGTGTATGGTGTGCGTGTGTAGTATGTGGTGTGCAGTGTGAGGTATAGATGTGTAGTACGTGGGATGCAGAGTGCATGGTATACGTGTGTAGCACATCGAGGGCAAAGTTGTGGTATTCTGTAGCATGTATTTGTGAGAGGCTATATTATGCATGTGCAGCACATGCTGTGTGGAGTGTGTGGTATGCATGTGTAGCATGTGGTGTGCAGAGTGTGTGTATGCATGTGAAGCACATGGTATATGAGACTCTGTGGTATGCATGGGTAAAAACTGTTGTGTGAGACTTTGTGGTATGTGTGTGTATCACGCAGGGTGCTGAGTGTTTGGCATGCATGTGTATCACGTGATGTGAGAGAGTCTGTGTATGCATGTGTAGCACGTAGTGTGCGAGAGTATGTGGTATGCATTTGTAGCATGTGGTGTGCAGAGTGTGTGACTTCCCTGTGTAGCATGTGGTGTGTGCTGTGTGTGTTATGTGTGTTTAGCACGTGGTGTATAGAGTGTGTGGTAAGCATATGTACCATTTGGTGTGCGGGGTGTGTGTATGTGTGTATAGCTCATTTTTGTGATACTCTGTGTTATGCATGTGTTGTACAGGGTGTGTGAAGTGTTTTGCATGTGTGTGCAACACGTGGTGTGTGAGAATCAATGGTATGCATGCAGGGCACATGGTGTGGCCAGTGTGTGGTATGAACTATAGCATGTGGTGTGCGGAGTGCGTGGTATGTGTGTGCAGCTTGTGGGGCATGGAGTGTGTCATACATGTGTGTAGCATGTGGTGTGTCAGAATCTGTGAGATGCATTGTAGCATGTGGTGTGTGAGACTGTGTGGTATGCCTCTGTAACATGTGGTGTGTGGAGTGTGTGATATCCATGTATAGCATGTGGTGTGCACCACTCTGCAGTATGCATGTGTAAAAAGTGTTGTGTGAGCCTCTGTGGTATGTATGTGTAGCACGAGGTGTGTGGAGTGCTTGTTATGCATGTGTAGTACATGTTGTATGGAGTGTGTGGTATGCATGTGTTTCATGTCATGTGCAGAGTGTTTGGTATGCATTTGTAGCACGTGGTGTGTGAAGTGTGTGCTATGCATTGTAGCATGTGGTGTACGGAGTGTGTGGTATGAGTGTGAAGCATGTGGTGTGCAGAGTGCATGGTATGCATGTGTAGCATGTGGTGTGCGCAGTTTTTGGTATTCATGTATAGCATGTGGTGTGTGAGACTCTGTTCCTTGTGGGTGTATCATATTGTGCAAGGAGTATGTGGTGTGCAGAGTGCATGGTATGCGTGTGTAGCATGTGGTGTGCGCAGTTTTTGCTATTCATGTGTAGCATGTGGTGTGTGAGACTCTGTTCCTTGTGGGTGCATCATATTGTGCGAGGAGTATGTGGTACATGTGTGTAGCACATAATATGTGAGAGTATGTTATATGAGTGTGTAGCCCATGGTGTTGAGACTCTGTGGTATGTGTGTGGAGCACATGGTGTGTGGATTCCATGGTATGCATGGGTAGCACATGGTGTGTGGAGTGTGTGGTATACATGTGCAGAACGTCATGTGCAGAGTGTGTTGTATGCGTGTGTAGTGCATGGTGTGTGGAGTGCGTGGTATGCATGAGTAGCATGTGGTGTGCGGAGTGTGTGGTATTTATGTGTAGCACTTCATGTGTGAGACTCTGTTCTCTGTGTGTGCATTATGTCATGAGAAGAGTCTGTGGTAGACATGTGTAGCACGTCAGGTGTAAGAGTCGGTGGTATGGGTGTGTAGCACGTGGTGTGTGAGACTCTGTGGTATGCTTCTGTAGCACGTGGTGTGCAAAGTGTATGGTATCCGAGTGTAGCACATGTACTGTGTGTCGTGTGTGTGTGTAGCACATGGTGTGTGAAACTCTGTGGTATGCATGTGTAGCATGTGGTGTGTGGAGTGTGTGGTATGCATGCAAAGCACATGGTGTGCATAGTGCATTGTATGCATATGTAGTACATCATGTGCAGAGTGTGTGGTATGCATCTGTGGCACGCAGTGTGTGGAGTGTGTAAATGCTTGTGTAGTTCGTGGTGTGTGGGACTCTGTGGTATGCATGTGTAGCAAATGGTGTGTGATACTCTGTGCTATGCATGTGTATCTCCTCCTGGGTGTAGAGTGAGGTATGCACGTGTAGCACATGGTTTGCAAAGTGTGTACTATGAGTGTGTAACAAGTGATGTGCTATGTGCGTGGTATGCATGTGTAGCACCTGGTGTATGGTGTGTGTGAAATGCTTGTGTAGCAAGTGGCATGAGCAATGTAAGGTATGCATGTGTAGCATGTGGATTGAGAGACTCTTTATGCGTGTGTAGCATGTGTGTGAGACTGTGTGGTATGAATGTGTAGCACGTGGTGTGTGGAGTGCATGGTAAGTGTGAGTAGCACATGGTGTGCGGAGTGTGTGGTATTTGTGTATAGAACTTCATGTGTGATACTCTGTTCTCTGGGTGTGTATTATATCATGAGAGTAGTCTGTGGTAGACATGTGTAGCACATCATGTGTGAAAGTTGGCGTTATGGGTGTGTAGCATGTGGTGTGAGAGACTCTGTGGTATGCGTGTATAGCATGTGCTGTGTGAAGTGTGTGGTATGCATGTGTAGCACATGTTGAGCGAGTGTGTAGTATGCATGTCTACCACGTTATGTGTGGAATCTGTGGTATGTGTGTGTAGCACGTGGTATGTGAAGTGTGTGTTATGCAAGTGTAGCACGTGGAGTATGGAGTGTATGGTATTCTTGCATAGCACTTGGTGTGCACAATGTGAGATATGCATATTTAGCACATGGTGTGATAGACTCTGTGGTATGCATGTGTAGCATGTCATGTGCAGAGTATGTGGTATGCATGTGTAACGTCATTTGTGGAGTGCATGGTACGTGTTTGTAGCACGTTATGTGCAGAGTTTGTGGTGCTCATGTATAGCACATGGTGTGTCAGACTCTGTGGCATGCAAGTGTACCATGTGGTGTGTGAGACTATGTGGCATGAATGTGTAGCTCTTGGGGTGCGGAATGTGTGGTATGAATGTGTAGCACGTGGTGTGTGGAGTGTGTGGTATGCGTGAGTAGCACGTGGTGTGCAGAGTGTGTGGAGACTGTTCTCCATGTTTGTATTTTGTCGTGAGTGGAGTCTGTGGTAGGCATGTGTAGCAAGTTGTGTGTGAGACTCAGTGGTATGGGTGTATAGCACTTGGTGTGTGAGACTCTGTGGTATGTGTGTGTAGCACATGGTGTTTGAGAGCCTGTGGTATGCATGTCTAGCACGTACTGTGTGAGAATCTGTGGTATCTGTGTGTAGCATATGGTGTGCAGAGAGTGTGGTATTCGTGTGTAGCACATGATGTGTCAGAATCTGTGGCAAGTGTGTGTAGCACATGGTGTGTGAAGGGTGTGTTATGCATCTGTAGCATGTGGAGTATGGAGTGTGTGGTATTCTTGTGTAGCACTTGTTGTGCTCAGTGTGAGATAAGCATATTTAGCACATGGTGTGATAGACTCTGTGGTATGCATGTTTAACATGTCATGTGCGGAGTATGTGGTATGCGTGTGTAGCATGTAATTTGTGGGGTGCATGGTACATGTTTGTAGCATATTGTGTGCGGAGTTTGTGGTGCTCATATATAGCACATGGTGTGTCAGACTCTGTGGCGTGCGTGTGTACCATGTGGTGTGTGAGACTATGTGGTATGAATGTGTAGCTCGTGGGGTTCAGAATGCGTTGTATGAATGTGTAGCATGTGGTGTGTGGAGTGTGTGGTATGCGTGAGTAGCACGTGGTGTGCAGAGTGTGTGGAGACTGTTCTCCATGTTTGTATTTTGTCGTGAGTGGAGTCTGTGGTAGGCACGTGTAGCACATCATGTGTGAGACTTGGTGGTATGGTTGTGTAGCACTTAGTGTGTGAGACTCTGTGGTATGTGTGTGTAGCACATGGTGTTTGAGAGCCTGTGGTATGCATGTCTAGAACATACTGTGTGAGAATCTGTGGTATCCGTGTGTAGCATATGGTGTGCAAAGATTGTGGTATTCGTGTGTAGCACATGGTGTGTCAGAGTCTGTGGCAAGTGTGTGTGGCACGTGGTGTGTGAGACTCTGAGGTATATGGCTATAGCACTTGGTGTGCAGAGTGTGTGGTATGCATACATAGCATTTGGTATGTGAGACTCTGTGGTATGCATGTGTAGCATGTGGTGTGTGGAGTGAATAGTATGCATGTGATGCACATGGTATGTGGAGCATGTGGTATGTGTGTGTAACACCTCATGTGTGAGACTCTGTGGTATACATGTGTAGCATGTGGTGTGCAGACTGTGTGGTATGCACCTCTGTCACATCCTGTGCAAGGTGTATGGTATGCATGTGTCACACAGGGTGTGTGGAGTGTGTGGTATGTGTGTGTAGCACATGGTGTGCAGAGTGCGTGATATGTATGTGAAGCATATGGTGTGTGGAGGATGTGCTATGTGTGTGTAGCACGTGCTGGAGAGAGTGTGTAGTATGCGTAGAACGTGGTGTATGAGACCCTTTGGTATGAATGCGTAGCATGTGGTATGTGGAGTGTGTGGTATTCATGCAGCACGTCATATGAGAGACTGTGTTATGTGTGTGTAGAACGTTGTGTGTTATGCTCTGTTGAAGCTGTGCATGACATGTGTTGTGCAGAGTGTGTGATATGTCTGTGTAACACCTGCTGTGTGGAGTGTGTGGTATGCATGTGTAGCACATGGTGAGTTAGAGTCTGTATTATGTGTGTGTAGCGCATTGTGTGTTTAACTCTATGGTATGAATGTGTAGCCCATGGGGTGCAGAGTGTGTGGTATGCATGTGTAGCACATTGTGTGTGTGACTCTGTAGTATGTGCATGTAGCGCATGGTGTGCAGAGTGTGTGGTGTGCATGTGTAGCTCAGGGTGTGTAGACTGTGTGTTATGCATGTGTAGCATGTGGTGTATGGAGTGTGTTTTATGTGTGTGTAGCACATAGTGTGTGAAATGTGTGGTATGCATGTGTACCTTGTGGTGTGTGAGAGTCTGGTATGCATGGGTAGCATGTGCTGTGGGGTATGCTTGGTTTGCATGTGTATATTGTGGTCTGCAACATGTGTGGTATGCATGTGTATCATATGGTGTGTGGAGTGTGTGGTATGCATGTGTAGCACGTGGTGTTTGGAGTGTGTGGTGTGTGTGTGTAACACACAGTGTGTGAGAGTCTGTATTATGCATGTGTAGCACGTGGTGTGTGAGAGTCTGTCGTAAGCATCTGTAGCACGTGGTGTGCCCAGTGTGTGGTTTGCATGTGTAGCATGTGGTGTGTGGTGTGTGTTATGTGTGTGTATCACATGGTTTGTGAGAGTCTGTTGTATGTGTGTGTAGCATGAGGTGTGTGAGACTGTTTTCTGCATGTGTAGCACATGGTTTGCAGAGTCTGTGGTATGCACGGGTAGCACATGGCATGTTAGACTCTGTGGTATGCAAGTGTAGCATGTCGTGTGTGGAGTATTTGGTATGTGTGTGTAGCATGTCATTTTTGGAGTGTGTGGTACACGTGTGTAGCACGTTGTTTGCAGAGTGTGTGGTGTTTGTGTATAGTACGTGGTGTGTGAGACTCTATGGCATGCATGTGTACTATGTGGTGTGTGAGACTATGTGGTATGAATATGTAGCTCGTGGAGTGTGGATGCGTGTTATGAATGTGTAGCATGTGGTGTGTGGAGTGTGTGGTAAGAGTGAGTAGCACATGGTGTGCAGAGTGTGTGGTATTTGGGTATAGCACTTCGTGTGTGAGACTGTTCTCTGTGTTGGTATTATGTCATTAGAGGAGTCTGTGTTAGACATGTGCAGCATGTCGTGTGTGAGACTCGATGGTAGGAGTGTGTATCATGTGCTGTGTGAGACTCTGTGGTATGTGTGTGTACCACGTGGAATGCAGATTGCATGATATGCATGAGTGGTATGTGGTGTATGCATTGTGTGGTATGCATATATAGCACATGGTTTGAGACTCTATGGTATGCATGTGTAGCACATCATGTGTGGAGTGTGTTGTATGCATGTGTAGCACATCATGTATGAAGGGAGTTGTATGCATGTGTAGCACATCATGTGCACAATGTGTGGTACGCATGTGTAGCAAATTTTGTGCAGAGTGTGTGGTATGCATGTGTATCACGTGGTGTGTGAGACTTTGTTATTCATGTATAGCACATGGTATGCAGAGTGCACGGTATGCATCCTTAGCTTGTGGTGTGAGGGGTGCATGGTCTGCATGTGTAACACGTGCTGTGCGCACCTTGTGGTATGCCTGTGTGACACATGGTGTACATAGTGTATGGTATGCATTCGTAGCATGTAGTGTGCAGCGAGTGAGTTATGAGGGTGTAGCATGTGGTGGGTAAGAGTCTGTGGTATGCATTGGTAGCATGTGGTGTGAGACTCTGTGGCATGCAGATGTAGCACGTTGGATGCAGTGTGTGGGTATGCCTGTGTAGTACCTGGTGTTCAGAGTGTTTGCTATGCATGTGTATCACGTGGTGTGTGAGACTCTGTGGTATGAGTTTACAGCACGTGGTGTGAAGAGTGCATGGTATGCATGTGTAGCACATGGTTTTCAGAGTGTGTAGTGTGCGTGCATAGCATGTGGTGCGTGGTACTCTTCTCTCTGCATGTGTACCATGTTGTGCAAGGAGTCTGTGGTACACATGTGTAATACATCATGTGTGAGAGTCTGTGGCATGAATGTGTAGCTCGTGGTGTTTGAGACTCTGTGGCATGTGTGTGTATCATGTTGTGTCTGAGAGTCTGTGGTATGAATGTGTGGCATATTTTGTGTACAGTGTGTGGTGTTCATGTGTAGCACATGGTGTGAAGAGTGTGTGGTACGTCTGGGTAGCACGATGTATGTGAGAGTCTGATGTATGTGTGCATAGCACATAGCTTGTGAGACTCTGTGGTATGTATGTGTAGCATGTTGTGTGTTAGAGTATGTAGCATGTGCATTTACCATGTGTTGTGCAGATTGTGTGGTATGCATGTGTAGCATGTGGTTTGTGGAGTGTGTGGTATGCGTGTGTAGCACGTGGTGCGTGGAGTGTATGGTACGCATGTGTAGCACGTGGTGTGTGTAGTGTTAGTTTTCTGTATGTAGCATGTGGTGTGTAAGTGTCTGTGGTAAGCCTTGGTAGCACGTGCTGTGTGAGACTCTGTGGTATGCAAGTGTATGACATTGTGTGTGGAGTGTGTAGTATGCATGTGTAGCACATGGTGTATGAGAATCTGTGGTATGCATGAGTAGCACATGGTGTACCTAGTTTATGGCATGCATGTGTGGCACATGGTGTGCTGTGTGTTTGGTATGCATGAGTAGCACATGGTGTGCGGAACGTGTGGTACGCTTGTATAGCTCATTGTGTGTGAGACTCTGGTATTCGTGTGTTTCAAGTGGTGTGCAAAGTGTGTGGTATGCATGTGTAGCACCTGGTGTGTGAGACTCTGTGGTATGTGTGTAGCACATGGTGTACAGGGTGCGTTGTATGCATATGTAGCACGTGGTATTGGAGTGTGGGGTATGTATGTGCGATCATGGTTTGTGAAGTGTATGGTATGCATGGGTAGCACGTGGTGTGTAGAGTCTGTGCTATGCATTTGTAGCATGTGGTGTACAGAGTTTTTGGTATATGTGTGTAGCACATGGTCTGTGAGAATCTGTGGTATGCATGTGTACCACGTCATGTGTGAAGTGTGTGATATGTGTGTGTAGCACGTGGTGTATGGAGTGTGTGCTATGCATCTGTAGCCTGTGGTGTGCAGAGCATGTGGTAAGCTGGGTAGCATATGCTGCCTGGAGTCTGTGTTTTGCGTGGGCAGAAAGTGGTGTGCTGAGTGTGTGATACGCATGTGTATAATGTGGTGTGTGCAGTTGTAGTGTCTGTATGGACCATGTAGTGAGTGAGAGTATGTGGGATACTTGTGTAGCACCTAGTATGTGGAGTGTGTGGTATGCGTGTGTTGCATGTGGCTTGCAAAGTCTGTGGTATGCGTGTGTAGCACATGGTGTACAGAGTGGGCAGTGTGTGTGTATGCAACATGGTGTGGGGATTGTGTATCATGTGTGTGTGGCCAAGTTCTGGGAGGAACATGTGTTATGTGTATGTAGTACCTGATGTGTGACAATTTGTGGTACCCATGTGTAGCACGTGGTGTGTAGGATTCTGTGGTAAGCGTGTGTAGCACTTGGTGTGGGAAGTGTGTGGCATGCATCTCTAGGACATGGTGTGCAGTGTGTGGTATGCGGGTGTAGCATGTGGTGTGTGTGGTGTGGTATGCATGTTTAGCACAAGGTGTGCAAAGTCCATGGTTTCCTTCTGTAGCACGTGCTGTGTGAGAGTCTGTGGTATGCGTGATAGAACGTCATGTGTGAGAGTCTGTGGTATGCCTGCTTAAAACATGTTGTGTTAGACTATGTGGTATGTGTGTGTATCAGGAGTTTGCAGAGTGCTTGGTTTGCATGTGTAGCACATGGAGTGCAGAGTGTGTGGTACATGTGTGTAGCATGTGGTGTGTGGAGTGTATGGTATGCCTGTGTAGCACATGGTGTGTGGAGTATGTGGTATGCATATGTGGCAGTTTGTGTGTAGAGTGTGTGGTATCCATGTGTACCAAGTGGTGTATGAAGTGTGTGCTATGCATCTGTAGCACGTGGTGAGGAAAGTGTGTGATATGTGTGTGTAGCACATGGTGTTGAGACTCCGTGGTATGAGTGTGTAGCATGTGGTGTGCAGAGTGCATGGTATGCATGTGTAGCACGTGGTGTGCAGAGTGTGTGGTGTACAAGTACAGCACGTGGTGTGTGGGACTCTGTTTTCTGTGTGTGTACCATGTCCTGTGAGGAGTCTGTGGTACAGATGTGTAATATGTCGTGTGTGAGAGTCCGTGGTATGCATATGTAGCACATGTGTGTGCACAGTGTTATGTATGCTTGTGTTGTACTTGGTGTAAGAGACTCTGTGGAAGGTGTGTGTAGCACATGGAGTGCACAGTGCATGGTATGCATGTGTAGCATGTGGTGTGCAGAGTGTTTGGTATGTATGTATAGTACATTGTGTATGAGCCTCTGTTCTCTGTGCATGCACTATGTTGCACACGGAGTATGTGGTATGCGTGTGTAGCACATCATGTGCAAGAGTCTGTGGTATACATGTATAGCACTTGGTTTCTGAGACTCTGTGGTATCCGTGTGTAGCATGTGGTGTGCAGAGTGTGTAGTATGCATGTGTAGCACATAGTGTGTGACACACTGTGGTATGTGTGTATAGCAATTGGTGTGCAGATTCATGGTATTCATGTGTAGCATGTGGTGTGTGGGGTGTGTATTATGTGTGTGTAGCATATTGTGTGTGAGACTCTGTTTCCTACATGTGTAACACATGGTGCATGGAGTCTGTGGTATGCTTGTGTAGCACATGGTACATGTGACTCTCTGGTATGCATGTGGAGCACATGATGGGTGGTGTCTGTGGTATGCATGTGTAGCATTGGTGGGCCGAGTGTGGTATTCGTGTGTAGCACATGGTGTGCAGATGTGTTGTATGCGTGTGTAGCATGTGGTGTTCGGACTGTGTGATATGCATTTGTAGCACTTGGTGTGTGTAGTGTGTGGTGTGCATGTGTAGCATGCAGTGTGTCAGAGTCTGTGCTATGCATGGGTAGCACATAGTATATTAGCATCTGTGGTAAGCATCTGTAGCATGTGGTGTGTGGAGTTCATGGGATGCATGTGTAGCATGTGGTGTGCAGAGTGCTAGGTATGCATGTGTAGCACATGCAGAGCAGGGTGTGTGGTATGCATGTGTAGCACATGGTGTGCAGATTTGTGGTATCCACTGTAGCATGTAGTTTGTGAGAGTATGTGGAATGCATGTGTAGCACATCATGTGTGGAGTGTGTGGTATGCATGCGTAGCGCATCATGTATGGAGGGTGTTGAATGCATGTGTAGCATGTCATGTACATAATATGTGGTATGCGTGTGGAGCAAATGGTGTGCAGAGTGCGTGGTATGTGTGTGTATCACGTGGTGTGTGAGACTCTGTTATTTCTGTGTAGCACATGGTATGCAGAGTGCATAGTATGCATATGTAGCATGTTGTGTGTGGAGTGCATGGTCTGCGTGTGTAGCACATGGTGTGCACACTGTGTGGTATGCTTCCGTAGCACATGGTGGGCATAGTGTATGGTATGCATGTGTAGCACGTGGTGTGCAGAGTGTGTGGTACGTGTGTGTGGAATATCGAGTGCCTAGTGTGTTTTATGTGTGTGTAGCACTTTGCAGAGTATGTGTTATCTGTGTGTAGCACATGGTGTGTGAGAATCTGTGGTATGCGTGTGTAACACAGGGTGTGTGGAGCATGTGGGATGCATGTATAGAACGTGGAGTGCAGAGTATCTGGTATGTTTGTATAAGATGTGCTATGTGAGACTCAGTGGTATGGGTGTTTAGCACGTGGTGTGTGTAATGTGTGTTATGCATGTGTAGCATGTAGTGTATGGAGTCTGTGGTGTGCATCTGTAGCACATTGAGTACAGAGTATGTGGTATGCATGTGGTGTGCAGAGTTGTGGTATCCCTGTGTAGGACTTGGTATGTTAGAGTTTGTGGTATTCGTGTGTAGCACGCCATGTGTGGAGTGTGTGGTATGTGTGTGTAGTACATGGTGTATGAAGTGTAGTATGCACATTTAGCACATGCTGTGCATAGTCATGCTCTGTGTCTGTAGCACATGGTGTGTGGAATCTGAGGCATATTGTGTAGCATGTGGTGTGCAGAGTGTGTAGTATGCATGTGTAGCACATGGTCTGTGAGACTCTGTGGTATGCATGTGTACCACGTCATGTGCAGAGTCTATGCTGTGCATGTATAGCACATGGTTTATGGAGTGTGTGCTATGTGTGTGTAACCTGTGATGTACGTAGTGTGTGTTATGCTGTTTAGCATGTGGTGTGTGGAGTGTGTGTTATGTGTCTGAAGCACATGGTGCACGGAGTGTGAGTTATGAGGGTGTAGCATGTGGTGTATAAGAGTCTGTGGTATGCGTTGGTAGCACATGGTGTGAGACTCTGTGGTATGCAGGTGTAGCACACGGTGTGCAGAGTTTTTGCTATGCCTGCATAGAATATTGTATGTCAGATTCTGTTGTAAGCATATGTATCACATGGTGTGCAGAGTGTGTGCTATGTCTCTGTAGCATGTTGTGTGTGAGATCTGATGTATGCGTGCATAGCACATGGTGTGTGAGACTGTGTTGTATGCGTGTGAGGCATGTGGTGTGTTAGAGTATGTAGAATGTGTGTGTACCATGTGTTCTGGGGAGTGTGTCGTACGCATGTGTAGCACATTGTTTGCGGAGTGTGTGGTATGCGTGTGTACCACATTGTGTCCAGAGTGGGAGTTCTGTGTGTGTAGCCTGTGGTGTGAAGAGAGTGTGTTATGCCTGTGTAGCATGTGATGTGTGAGTCTCTGGTATGAGTGAGAAGCACATGGTGTAGGTAGTTCATGGCATGCATGGCTGGCATGTGGTGTGTGTGGTATGCATGGGTAGCACATGGTGTGTGGAGTGTGTGGTATGCATGTATAGCGCGATGTGTGTGAGACTCTCTGGTACTCATGTGTTGCTTGTGGTGTGTGAAGTGTGTGGTATGCATGTGTAGCACTTGGTGCATGAGACTCTGTTGTATGTGGGTGTAGCACGTGCTGTACAGAGTGTGTTGTACTCATGTGTAGCATGTGTATGTGGGGAGTGTGGTATGTGTGTGTACACTTGGTGTGTGAAGTCTGTGGTATGCTTGTGTAGCATGTGCAGTGTGAAGTCTGTGGTATGCATGTGTAGCACATGGTGTGCAGAGTGTGTGGTCTGTGAGTGTAGCACATGGTGTGCAGAGTGCATGGTATGTTTATGTAGCATGTGGTGTGCAGAGTGCATTAAATGTGTGTGTAGCACATGCTGTGCGGAGAGCATGGTATGCATGTACAGTACATGGAGTGCATACTATATGCTATGTGTGTGTAGCAAGAGCTGTGCGGAGTGTTTGGTATCATCATAGCATGTGGTGTCTGAGAATCTAAGTTATGAGTGTAGAACATGTTGTATAGAGTCTGTGGTATGCGTTTGTAGTATGTGGTGTGCTGAGTGTGTGGTATTCATGTGTAGCATGTGCTGTGTTTGACTGTGTGGTATGTGTGTGTAACATGTGCTGTGTTAGACACTGTGGTATGCGTGTGTAGCACGTAGTGTGTGAGACCCTGTGGTATGCATGTGTAGCACATGGTGTGTGAGACTCTGTGGAATGCATGTGTAGCATGTGGGGTGCGGAGTGTGTGGTATCTGTGTGTAGCACAAGGTGTGTGGAGCATATGGTATGCGTGTACAGCTCGTGGTGTACAGAGTGTGTGGCATGCATGTGGAGAATATGCTGTGTGGAGTGTGTGGTATTTGTGAGTAGCACATGGTGTGTGGAGTGTGTAGTATGCATGTGTAGCTCATGGTGTATGAGATTCTGTGGTATGCATGTATAACACGTCATGTGTGGAGTGTGTGCTATGTGTGTGTAGCACATGGTGTGTGAAGTGTATGTTATGTGTGTGTAGCACCTGGTTATGGAGTGTGTGGTATGTGTGTGTAGCACATATGTGTGCACAGTGTTAGGTATGCATGTGTTTTACTTGGTGTGAGAGACTCTGTGGTATGTGTGTGCAGCACGTGGAGTGCACAGTGCATGGTATGCATGTATATCACATGGTGTGCAGAGTGTTTGGTATGTGTGTATAGTACATTGTGTATGAGCCTCTGTTCTCTGAGCATGTACTATGTGGCATGTGGGGTATGTGGTATGCATGTGTAGCACATCATGTGTGAGAGTGTGTGATATACGTGTGTAGCACTTGGTTTGTGAGACTCTGTGGTATCCGTGTGTAGCACGTGGTGTGCAGAGTATGTAGTATGCGTGTGTAGCACGTAGTGTGTGAGACACTGTGATATGCGTGTGTAGCAATTGGTGTGCGGCTGCATGGTATGCATGGGTAGCATGTGGTGTGTGGGGTGTGTGTTATGTGTGTGTAGCACATTGTGTGTGAGACTCCGTTTCCTGCATGTGTAGCATGTGGTGCATGGAGTCTGTGGTATGCTTGTGTAGCACGTGGTAGGTGCAACTCTGGTATGCGTGTGTAGAATTGGTAAGCTGAGTGTGGTATTCGTGTGTAGCAGGGGGTGTGTGGAGTTTGTGGCATGCGTGCATAGCATGTGGTGTGTGAGACTCTGTGGTTTGCATGTGTACCACAAGGAATGTGGATTGCATGATATGCATGAGTGGCATGTGGTGTACCCAGTGTGGGGTATGAAATATATAGCACATGGTTTGAGACTCTCTGGTATGTGTGTGTAGCACCTGGTGTGCAGAATGTGTGGTATGCACCATAGCATGTGGTGCACAATGTGCATGGTATGTGTGTGTAACACCTGGTGTGCAGCATGCATGGTATGCATGTGTAGAACTTGGTGTGCGCAATGCATGGTACGCATGTGTAGCACATAGTGTGCATAGTGTTGGTATGACTGTGTAGCATGAGCTGTGTGGAGTGTCAGGCATGCATGTGTAGCACATCATGTGCAGTGTGTGTGGTATCAGTGGCAACACATGTTGTGGGAGAGTCTATGGTATGCATTTGCAGCAAATGCTGTATGGAGTCTGTGGTATGCATGTCTAGCACGTGGTGTGGCGAGTGTGTGGTATGAGTGTGTTGCACATGGTGTGTTAGACTCTGAGGTATGCAAGAGTAGCACATGTTGTGTTAGACTCTGTGGTATGTGAATGTAGCACATGGTGTGTGAGACTCTGTGCTATGTGTGTGTAACACTTGGTGTGCAGAGTGTGTTGTATGTGTATGTAGCATGTGGTGTGAGTACTGTGTGGTATGCATTTTTAGCACTTGGTGTGTGTAGTGTGTGGTGTGCATGTGTAGCATGTGGTGTGTGAGAGTCCGTGCTATGCGTGGGTAGCACATAGTATATGAGCGTCTGTGGTAAGCATCTGTAGCATGTGGTGTGTGGAGTTCATGGGATGCATGTGTAGCATGTGGTGTGCAGAGTGCTAGGTATGCATGTGTAGCACGTGCAGTGCAGAGTGTGTGGTATGTGTGTGTAGCACATGGTGTGTAGATTTGTGGTATCCTGTGTAGCATGCGGTTAGTGAGAGTATGTGGTATGCATCTGTAGCACGTCGTGTGTGGAGTGTGTGGTATGCATGAGTAGCATGTCGTGTATGGAGGGTGTTGTATGCATGTGTAGCACATTGAGTGCACAATGTATGGTATGCATGTGTAGCATGTGGTGTGGGGAGTGCGTGGTATGTGTGTATAACACTTGTTGTCTGGTGTGTTATCCATGTGTAGTACGTGGTGTGTGGATTATGTGGTATGTGTGTGTAGCCCGTATTTTTCTGAGCTTCGCTATCCCTTTCTATATGCGGTTTCTGAGAGTATATGGTATGGATGTGTAGCACGTTGTGTGTGAATCATGTGGTATGCATGTGTAGCACATGGTGTATGGAGTGTGTTGTTTGCATCTGTAGCACTTCATGTGTGCAGTGTGTGGTATGCATGTGTAGCAAATGGTGCACAGAGTACTTGGTATGTGGGTGTAGCATGTGGTGTGTGAAACTCTCTTCTATGCGAGGGTAGCACATGGTGCACAGAGTCTGTGGTATGAGTGTCTAGCACGTTTTGTGTGGAGTGTGTGGTATGTGTGAGTAGCACATGGTGTTTGAGACTCTGTGGTATGCATGTGTAGCACTTGGTTTGTGGAGTTCAAGACGTGTGTGTAGCCCGTTGTGTGCTGAGTGCTTGGTATTTGTGTGTACCATGTGTTGTGCAGATTGTGTTGTATGTGTGCGTACCACATAGTATGCATAGGGTATGGTATGTGTGTGTATCATGTGGTGTGCTGAGAGTGTGGTATGTGTGTGTAGAACATGGTGTATGGAGTGTGTGGTGTTCATCTGTAGCACATGGTGTGCAGAGTATGTGGTATGTGTGTTAGCACGTAGTGTGTGGAGTCATGGTATGTGTGTGTAGTATGTGGTGTGTGAGACTCTGTGGTATGCATGTGCAAATCGTGTTGGGTGAGACTCTGTGGTGTCTGTGTAACACCTGGTGTGTGACAGTCTGTGGTATACGTGTGTAGTACATGGTGTGTGGAGTATAGTATCCATGCATAGCACATGGTGTGTGAGAGTAAGTGCTACATGTTTGTAGCATGTGCTGTACAGAGTTTGTGGTATGAGTGTATAGCATCTGGTGTTCGGAGTTTGTGGTATGTGTGTGTAGCAAGTGGTGTGTGGTGTATGTGGTATGTGTGTAGCATGTGGTGTGTGGAGTGTGTGGTATGAGTGTGTAGCACGTGGTGTGTGAGAGTCTGTGTTATTCGCAAGTAGGATGTGGTGTTTGAGTCTCCGCTATGCATGTGTAGCACATGGAGTGCAGAGTGTGTGGTATGCGTGTGGAGCACGTGGTGTGTGAGTGTGTGTATTATGTATGTATAGCACGTGGTGTGTTAGAGTCAGTGGTATGTGTGTGTAGCATACGGTGTGTGAGCATCTGTGGAAAGTGTCAGTAGCACGTGGGGTGTGTAGTGCGTAGGATGCATGTGTAACATATGTTTTGCAGAGTGCTTAGTGTGCAAGTGTAGCACTTAGCGTACAGAGTGTGTGGTATGCATGTGTAGCACATGCTGTGCATAGTTTATGCTATGCGTGTGTAGCACCTGGTGTGCGGAGTGCATGGTATGCATGTGTAGCACATGGTGCAAGGACTGCATGGTATGTGAGTGTACCACATGGTGTGTGAAGTGCATTGTATGCATGTGTAGCACATAGTGTGTGGAGTATGTGGGATGCATGTGTATCACGCTGTGTGTGAGAGTCTGTGGTACGCGTGTGTAGCATGTGGTGATTGAGCACCTGTGGTAAGTGTGGCACGTGGTTTGCAGAGTTTGTGGGATGCATGTGTGGCACGTGGTGTTCAGAGTGCTAGGTATGCATGTGTAACACGTGGTATGTGGAGTGTGTGGCATGCATGTGTTACACATGGTGTGTCGAGTGTATGGTATGCATGTGTAGCATGTGAATTGCTGAGTGCATGCTAAGTTTGTGTACCACGTGGTATGCAGAGTTGTGGAATCTGTAAGTAGTATGTGCTTAGTGAGAATATGTGGTATGCATGTGTATCATGTGCAGTGCAGAGTGTGTGGTATGCATGTGTAGCACATGGTGTGTAGATTCGTGGTATCCTAGTATAGCATGCAGTTTGCGAGAGTATGTGGTATGCATGTGTAGCACATCGTGTGTGGAGTGTGTGGTATGCATGAGTAGCACATCTTGTATGGAGGGTGTTGTATACATGTGTAGCACATCCTGTGCACAGTGTGTGGTATGCGTGTGTAGCAAATGGTGTGCAGAGTGCGTGCTATGTGTGCATATCACATGGTGTGTGAGACTCTGTTATTTATGTGTAGCACATGGTACGTGTGTTTAGCATATTGTGTGCAGAGTGTGTGATCTGTGTGTGTAGCACATGGTATGAGCACTTGTGGTATGCCTGTGTGGCACATGGTGGGCATAGAGTATGATATGTGTGTGTAGCATGTGGTGTGCAGAGTGTATGGTATGCGTGTGTGGCATATTGAGTGCCTAGTGTGTTTTATGTATGTGTAGCACTTTGTGTGCAGAGCATGTGTTATCTGTGCAGCACATGGTATGTGAGAGTCTGTATATGTGTGTGTAGCATGGGGTGTGTGGAGTGTGTGGCATGCATGTATAGAACGTGGTTTGTGGAGTGTATGCAATGCTAGTATAGCACGTGGTGTGTGGAGTATGTGGTATGCATGTGTAGCACTTTGTGTGTAGAGTGTGTGGTATCTGTGTGTACCAAGTGGTGTATGAAGTGTGTGCTATGCATCTGTAGCATGTGGTGAGCAAAGTGCATGATATGCATGTGTACCATGTGGTGTGAAAAGTGTGTGGTATGTGTGCATGGAACATCGAGTGCCTAGTGTGTTTTATGTGTGTGTAGCACTTTGCAGAGTGTGTGTTGTTTTTGCATAGCACATGGTATGTTAGAGTCTGTGTATGTGTGTGCAGCATGGGGTGTGTGGAGTGTGTGGCATGCGTGTATAGAACGTGGTGTGTGGAGTGTCTGGTATACACGTATAGCATGTGCTGTGTGAGACTCAGCAGTATGGGTGTTTAGCACATGGTGTGCATAAAGTGTGATATACAGGTGTAGCATGTGATGTATGGAGTCTGTGATATGCATCTGTAGCACATTGAGTGCAGAGTATGTGGTATGCATGTGTTGCATGTGGTGTGCAGAGTTGTGGTATCCATGTGTAGGACTCAGTATGTTAGAGTCTGTGGTATTCATGTGTAGCACATCATGTGTGGAGTGTGTGGTTTGTATGTGTATCATGTGGTGTATGCAGTGTAGTATGTGCATTTAGCACATCCTGTGCATAGTGCATGCTCTGCATTTGTAGCACATGGTGTTTGGAATCTGTGGTATAGTGTGTAGAATGTGGTGTGCAGAGTGTGTGGTATGCGTGTCTAGTACATGGTCTGTGAGACTCTATGGTATGCCTGTGTAGCACGTCTTGTGCGGAGTCTGTGCTGTGCATATGTAGCACATGATGTAGGGAGTGAGTGCTCTGCGTGTGTAACCAGTGGTGTGTGGAGTGTGTGTTATGCTGTTTAGCATGTGGTGTGTGGAGTGTCTTTTATGTGTGTGAAGCACATGGTGGGCAGAGTGTGAGTTATGAGGGTGTAGTGTGTGGTGTTAAGAGTCTGTGGTATGTGTTGGTAGAACATGGTATGAGACTCTGTGGTATGCAGGTGTAGCACGTGGTATGCAGAGTATGCGGTATGCATGTGTAGCTCCTGGTGTGCAGAGTGCTTTTTATGCATGTGTAGAACATTGTATGTGAGACTCTGTGGTAAGCGTGTGTATCACATGGTGTGCGGAGTATGTGGTATGTCTGTGTAGCAGGTGGTGTGTGAGAGTCTGATGTATGCGTGCACAGCACATCATGTGTTAGCCTCTTTGGTATGCACGTGTAGCATGTAGAGTGTGTTCGAGTATGTAAAATGTGTGTGGCGTGTGTTCTGGGGAGTGTGTCGTAAGCATGTGTAGCACAATATTCGCGGAGTGTGTGGTATGCATGTGTACGACATGGTGTGCGGAGTGTGAGTTCTGTGTGTGTAGCCTGTGGTGTGTAGAGTGTGTGTTATGCCTGTGTAGCATATGATGTGTGAGTCTCTGGTATGTGTGAGAAGCACATGGTGTACATAGTTCATGGCATGCATGTCTGGCATGAGGTGTGTGGTGTGGGTGGTATGCATGGGTAGCTCGAGGTGTGTGAGACTCTGTGGTACTCGTGTTGCACATAGTGTGAGAAGTGTGTGGTATGCATGTGTAGCACATGGTGTTTGAGATTCTGTAGTATATGGTTGTAGCACATGCTGTACAGAGAGTGTTGTACTCATGTAGCATGTGGTATGCGGAGTGTGTGGTATGTGTGTGTACACATGCTGTGTGGAGTGTATGGTATGCATGTGTAGCATGTGCTGTATGAAGTATGTCGTATTCATATGTAGCACATGGTGTGCAGAGTGTGTGATATGCGAGTGTAGCACATGGTCTGTGAGTCTTTGTGGTATGCATGTGTACCATGTCGTGTCCAGAGTCTGTGCTATGCATGTGTAGCACGTGGTGTACAGAGTGCGTGCTATGTGTGTGTAGCCTGTGGTGAGTGGAGTGTGTGGTATGCTGTGTAGCACTTGCTGCATGGATTCTGTGGTATGCATGTGCAGAAAGTGGTGTTCTGGGTGTGTTATATGCATTTGTAGCATGTGGTGTGGGAAGTGTGTGTTATGCATGTGTAGCTCGTGGTATATGGAGTGTTTGGTATGAGTGTGTAGCACATGGTGTGCACATTGTGAGGTTTGCGTGCTTACCATGTGGTGTGAGTGAGTCTGTGGTATGCTTGTGTAGCATGTGATGTGTGAAGTGTGAGATATGTGTGTGTAACACATGGTGTGTAAGACTCTGTGGAATGAGTGTGTAGCATGTGGGGTGCGGAGCGCATGGTATACATGTATAGCATGTGGTGTGCAGAGTGTGTTGTATGCATGTGTAGCACCTGGTGTGTGTAGTGTGTAGGATTCATGTATAGCATGTGGTGTGTGAAACTCTGTTCCCTGTGGGTGTATCATGTCATGCAAGGAGTTTGTGGTACACCTGTGTAGCACGTTGTGGGTGACAGTCTGTTGTATGAGTGTGTAGCCCATGGTGATAAGACTCTGTGGTATGCGTGGGTAGCATGTGGTGTGCAAAGTGTGTGGCATGCATGTGTAGCACAAGTTGTACAGAGTGTGTGCTATGCGTGTATAACACGTGGTGTATGAGACTCAGTGGTTTGCATTTGTACCATGTGGTGTACAGAGTGTGTGGTATGCATATGTAGCATATGCTGTGTGAGACTCTGTGGCATGTGTGTGTAGCATGTGGTGTGTGGAATGCATGGTATGCATGTGTAGCACATGCTGTGCGGAGTGCATTGTATGCATGTGCAGCACATGGTGTGTGGAGAGTATGGTATGCATGTGTAACACATGGTATGCAGAGTGTGTGGTATGCCTATGTAGCATATGCTGTGTTACACTGTGGTATGCATGTGTAATATATCCTGTGTGGAATGTATGCAATGTGTATGCAGCACATGGTGTGAGGATAGTGTGGCATGCGTGTGTCACCCAGTGTGCGGAATGTGTGTTATGAGTGTGTAGTGCATGATGTGTGAGAATCTGTGGTATGAGTGTGTAGCACGTGGGATGTGGAATGCATGGTATGCATGTATAGCACTTGCTGTGCGGAGTGCATGGTATGCGAGTGTAGCTTATGGTGTGTGGAGTGTGTGGTATTCATGTATATTACATGGTGTGTGAGACTCTACTCCACGTATGTACCATGTCGTGCAGGGAGTCCATGGTACACATGTGTAGTACGTGGTATGTGAGAGTCTTTGGTACTGATGTGTAGCCCGTGGTGTTTAGACTCTGTGGTATGTGTATGTAGCATGTGGTGTGCAAAGTGTGTGCTATGCAAGTGTAGCAAGTGGTGTTTGGAGTGCGTAGTATGCGTGGGTAGCACCTGGCGTATGGAGTGTGTGGTATGCGTGTGTAGCAAGTGGTGTGAGTGGTGTGAAGTATGCATGTGTAGGATGTGGTGTGAGAGACTCTTTCATATGCATGTGTAACACGTGGTGTGTGAGACTATGTGGTATGAGTGTGTAGCTCGTGGGGTGTAGAGTGTGTGGTATGAATCTGTAGCACATGGTGTGCTAAGTGTGTGGTATGTGTGAGTAGCACATGGTGTGTGTATGTGTGGTATTTGTGTACAGCACCTCATGTGTGAGACTCTGTTCTCTGTATGTGTATTATGTCATGAGAGGAGTCTGTGGTAGACATGTGTAGCACGTCGTGTGTGAGTCGGTGGTATGGGTGTGTAGCACATGGTGTGTGATACTCTATGGTATGTGTGTGTAACACGTGTGTGTGAAGTGTGTAGTATGAGTGTGTAGCACATGTTGAGCGGAGTGTGTGGTATGCATGTGTAGCACGTCATGTGCAGAGTGTGTCTTATGCATGTGTAGGACGTGATGCATGAAGTTTGTGTTATGCATGTGTAGCACGTGCTGTATGGAGAGTGTGTTGTGAGTGTGTAGCACATGGTGTGTGCAGTGTGAGATATGAGAGTATAGCACATGGAGTGGGAGAATCAGTGTTATCCTTGTGTAGCATGTTGTGTGCGGAGTCTGTGTTATGCATGTGTAGCACATGGTGTGCAGAGTCGTGGTATGCCTGTGTAGCATAAGTTGTATGGATTGTGTGCTATGCGTGTGTAGCACATGGTGTGTGACACTCTGTGGTATGTGTGTTTACCATGTGGTGTGCACAATGCATGGTATGTGTGTGCAGCATGTGGTGTGTCAGAATCTGTGATATTCATGTATAAAACGTATTGAGTGAGACACTGTGATATGTATATGTAGCATGTGTTTTCTGGAGTGCATTTTATACATGTGTAGCATGTAGTACGTGGAATCATCATATGCGTGGGTAGCATGTGGTTTGTGAAGTGTGTGGTATGCCTTGGTAGCATAGGGTGTGCGCAGTGTTTGGTATGCATGCATAGAATATGGTGTGTGAGATTCTGTTGTATTCTTGTGTAGCATATGGTGTGCAGAGAGTGTGGTATGCATGTGTAGCACGTGATGTATGAGAGTCTGTGGTAAACATGTGTAGCAAGTGGTGTGAAGAGTGTGTGGTATGTGGTGTATTATGTCATGTATATTATGTCATGTGTATTATGTGTGTTATGTCATGTGTCAGAGTCTGTGGTATGCCTGTGTAGCACATGGTGTGTGAGATTCTGTGGTATGTGTGTGTAGCACGTGGAGTGCAGAGGGTGTGGTATGTGTGTGTATCACATGGTGAGTGAGATGTTCTGGTATGCATGTGAAGCACGTGGTATATGAGATTCTGTGAAATGTGTGTGTACCTTGCGGTGTGCGGAGTGGTGGTATTCGTGTGTTACACATGGTTTTTGAAGTGTGTGGTATGTCTCTGTAGCATTTTTTTGTGCATAGTGTTTGGTATGCATGCATAGAACGTGGTGTGTGATATTGTGTGGTATGCCTGTGTAGCACGTGGTGGGTGGAGGTGTGGTATGCATGTGAAGCTTGTCGGGTGAAGTGTGTGGCATGCCTGTGTAGCACATTATGTGTGAGAGTCTGTGGTATGTGTGTGTAGCATGTAGGGTGCATAGTATATGGTTGCATGTGTAACATACGGTGGGTGGAGTGCGTTGTATGCATGTATAGCAAGTGGTGTGTGGAGAGTGTGGTATGCGAGTGTAGCATGTGGTGTGCGGAGTGTGTGGTATGTGTGCATAGAATGTGGTGTGTGAATTTCTGTGATATACATGTTTAGCACGTGGTGTGCAGAGTGTGTGGTATGCTTGTATAGCATGTGGTGTGTGGGACTATTTGGTATGCATGTGTAGCAAGTGTTGTATTAGATTCTGTGGAATTTATGTGTTCCATGCAGTGTGCAGAGTCATGGTATGCATGTGTGACATGTGGTTTGCGAAGTATGTGGTATGTTTCTGTAGCATTTTTTGTGCATAGTGTTTGGTATGCATGCATAGAACGTGGTGTGTGAGATTCTGTGATACGCTTGTGTAGCACGTGGTATGTGGAGGTGTGGTATGCATGTGTAGCACGTGGTGTGTGAGACTCTGTGATATGCCTGTGTAGCACGTGGTGTGTGCAGTGTTTGGTATGCCTGTGTAGCACATGGTGCGTGCAGAGTTTTATATGCCCATGTAGAGCATAGTGTGTACAATGTGTGGTGTGTGTGTATCAGGAGGTGGGCAGAGTGTGCATTATCTGTGTGTAGCATGTAGTGTGTGAGAGTCTGTGATATGTGTGTGTATCAAGTTGTGTGTGAGACTCTGTGCTATGCATGTGCAGCTCATGGTGAATGGATTGTGTTGTATGCATGTGTAGCACCAGTGTGTCAGAATCTGTGGCATGAATGTGTACCACATAGTGTGTGAGACTCTGTGGTATGCGTGTGTGGCATGTGGTGTGTGGAGGGTGTGGCATGTGTGTGTATCACGTGGTGTGTGGAGTGTGTGGTATGCGTACACAGAACATGGTGTGCGAGATTCTGTGGTATGCATGTTTAGCACATGGTGTGCGGAGTGTGTTGTATACATGTGTAGCACGTGGTGTGTGAGACTCTCTGGTATGTGTGTGTAGCACGTGGTGTATTAGATTCTGTGGAATGTGTGTGTACAATGTGGTGTGCAGAGTCGTGGTATGTATGTTTGACACATGGATTGCCAAAGTGTGTGGTATGTCTCTGTAGCATATGTTGTGTTTAGTGTTTTGTATGCATGCATAGAACGTGGTGTGTGAGATACTGTGGTATGCATGTGTAGAACGTGTGTGTGAGATTCTGGGATATGCCTGTGTAGCACGTGGTTTGTGCAGTGTTTGGTATGCCTGTGTAACAAATGGTGTGCACAGTGTATGGTGTGTGTGTATCATGTGGTCAGCAGAGTGTGTGTTATCTGTGTGTAGCATGTGGTGTGTGAGAGTCTATGGTATGCATGCATAGCATGTGGTGTGTGAGACTGTGTGGTATGCATATGTAAAACGTGTTTGGTGAGACTTTGTGGTATGTGTGTGTAGCATGTCATGTGTCAGATTCTTTGGTATGTGTTTGTAGTACACTGTGTGTGATTCTGTGATATGTGTGTGTAGCATGTG
This sequence comes from Prolemur simus, assembly GCA_003258685.1. Classification (NCBI taxonomy): domain Eukaryota; kingdom Metazoa; phylum Chordata; class Mammalia; order Primates; family Lemuridae; genus Prolemur; species Prolemur simus. Next base: position 278,421 of record MPIZ01001000.1, on the reverse strand, counting down.
GTGTGCAGAGTGTATGGTGTGCATGTGAAGCTCGTATTGTGTAGAGAGTGTGTGATGCATGCGTTGAATGTGGTGTGTGAGTCTCTGTGGTATGCGTGTGTAGCAAGTGGTGTGCATAGTCTGTGGTAGCATGTGCAGCACATGTTATGTGAGTAGCTGTTCCCTGAGTGTGTAACACTTGGTGCATGGAGTCCATGGTATGCATGGGTAGCACGTGGTTTGTTAGAGTCTGTTGTTTTCATGTGTAGCACATGTCATGCAGAATGCATACCCTGAGTGTGTAGCATGTGCTGTGCAGTGTCTTTGGTATGCATGTGTAGCATGTAGTGCGTGAGTGTGTATGGTGTGCATGTTTATCACATGGAGTGTGAGACTCTATGGTATGTGTGTGTAGCATGTGGTGTGTGCAGTGTGTATTATGCATCTGTAGCACATGGTGTGCAGAGTGTGTGCTATGCGTGTGTAGCACCTGGTGTGTGGTGTGTGTGGTGTGCATGTGTAGCATGTGTTGTGTGAGAATCTGTCATATGCATGTGTAGCAAGTGGTGTGTGAGACACTGTGGTATGCATGTGTAGCCCATGGGGTTTGAGAGTGTTTTATGCATGTGTAGCATGTGGTGTGCAGAGTGTGTATATGCATGTGTAGCCCATGGTGTGTGAGACAATGTGGTTAGAATGTGCAGCAAATGGTTTGCGGAGTGTGTGATATGTGTGTGTAGCACTCGGTGTATGAAAGGTGTGCTATGCGTGTGTAGCTCATGGTGTGTGATACTCTGTGTTAAGCATGTGTAGCACATCATGGGCAGATTGTGTGATATGCATGTGTAGCACATGGTGTATGAAGTATGTGCTATGCATGTGTAGCACCTCGTGTGTGAGGCACTGTGGTAAATGTGTGTAGTATGTGGTGTGCGGAGTGCATGGTATGTGTGTGTAGCATGTGGTTGAGGAATGAATAGTAAGTGTCTATAGAACATGGTGTGCATAGTGTATGGTATTAGTGTGTAGCACCAGACATGCAGATTATCTGGCATGCATGTGTAGCACCTGGAGTGAAGAGTGTGTGGTACACATGTGTAGCACATGGTGAGTGAAATGGGTGTTATGCATTTTTAGCATGTGGTGTGTGGAGTGAGTGGTATGCATGTATAGCACTTGGTGTGTGGAGTGTTTGGTATGTGTGTATAGCACATAGTGTGGGATAGTCTGTGGTAGGCATGTGTAGCATGTGGTGTGTGAGTCTCAGTGGTATGGATGTGTAGCACGTGGTGTGTGTAAAGTGTCTTATGCATGTGTAGCTGTTGGTGTATGGAGTGTGTGGTATGCATGTTGCACTCTAGGAGTGCAGAGTGTGTGGTATGCGTGTGTAGCATGTGGTGTGCAGAGCTGTGGTATCTGTGTGTAGGAAGTGGTTTGTGAGAGTCTGTGGTATGCATGTGTAGCACATTGTGTGTCATTTGTGTGGAATGTGTTTGTAACACATGTGTGCAGGGAGTTGTACACGTGTATAGCACATCGTGTGTGAGAATCTGTGGTATGCATGCATAGCACGTGGTGTGTGGAGTCTGTGGTATGTGTTGTAGCATGAGGTGTGTGCATTGTGATATGCATATTTAGCACAAGGTTTGCATAGCCCATGATCGGCACGTGTAGCACACAGTGTGTGAGAGCCTTGGTATGTGTGTGTAGGATGTTGTGTGTGAGAGTCTGTGGTATGCATGTGTAGCACTTGGTGTGTGGAGTCTGTGGTTTGCATGTGTTGCATGTGGTGGGCCGATTATGGTATTTGTGTGTAGCAGGGTGTGTGGAGACGGTGTGGTATGTGTGTGTAGCATGTGGTGTGCTGATTGCATGGCATGAATGTGTAGCACATGGTGTGCAGAGTGCATGTGTCGAGTGTGTGGTATCACTGTGTAGCATGTGGTGTGGGAGAGTGTAAGGTATTAGTGTGTAGCACACGCTGTTCGAGTCTGTGGTATGCATGTGCAGCATGTTCTATGTTTGACTGTGTGGTAAGTAAGTGTAGCATGTGGTGTGCAGCGTATGTAGTATGTGTGTGTAGCATGTGCTGTGTGATACTCTGTGGTATGCATGTGTAGCATGCTGTGTTTGAAAGTCTGGAATACGTGTGTAGCATGTGGTGTGTGGAATGTGTGGTATGTGGATGTAGCACATGGCAAGTGAAAGTCTGTGGTATGCATCTGTATCACGTACTGTGTAAGACAGTGCTATGCATCTGCAACACATGGATTGCAGAGTGTGTGATATGCGTGTGTAGAATGTGGTGTTCAGAATTCAGGGTATGTGTGTGTAGCACATGGTGTGTGGAGTGCATGGCATTTGTGTGTAGCACATAGTATGTGGAGTGTGTGGTATGCATGTGTAGCACGTGGTGTGTGAGAATCTGTGGTATATTTCTGTAGCATGTGTGTGCTGGTGTGTGATGTGCATGTTTAGCACGTGGTATGTTAGAGTCTGTGGTATGCTTGTGTAGCACGTGGTGTGTGGACTGTGTGGTATGTGTGTGTAGCATGTAGTCTTTGGAGTGTGTGGTATGCATATGTAGCACGTGGTGCGCAGAGTATATGGTATGGGTGTGTAGCACATTCTGTGTGAGAGTCTGTGGTATGTGCGTGGAGCACGTGGTGCATGGAGTGTGTCTTATGTGTGTGTAGCACGTGGTGTGCAGAGTGTGTGGTATGCACGTGTAGCAAGTGGTTTATGGAGTGTGTCCTATGATTGTGTAGCACATATTCTGCAATGTGTGTGGTATGTGTGTGTACCATGTGATGTATGAAAGTCTCTGGTATGTGTGTGTAGCACTTGATGTACAAAGTGCGTGGTATGAGTGTGTATCACATAGTGTGTGAGACTCTGTGCTATGCGTGTGTAGTATATGGTGTGCAGAGTGGGTGGTATGCATGTGTAGCATGTGGTGTGTGGAGTGTGTTGTGTGCATGTGTAGCATGCAGGGTGTGAGAGTCTGTGGTATGCATGTGTAGCATGTGTTGTGTGAGCATCTGTGGTAAGCGTCTGTAGAATGTGGTGAGGGGAGTGCTTGTGATGCATGTGTAGCACGTGGTGTGTGGAGGGCTTGGTACGCATGTGCAGCATATGTTGTGCGGACTGTGTGGTATGTGTGTGTAGAGTATGGTGTGTGAAGTGTAGAGATGCGTGTGTAGAATGTGGTGTGAAGAGTTGCGGTATCCGTGTGTAGCACGCTATTTGTGAGAGTCTGTGGTATGCCTGTGTAGCACGTCATATGTGGAGTGTGTGGTATGTGTGTGTAGCACATAGTGTATGAACTGTGTTGTATCCATGTGTAGCATGTGGTGTATGGAGTGTATTGTATGTGTATGTAGCACATCATGTGCACAATGTGTGGTATGTGTGTATAGCAAATGGTGTGCAGAATGTTTGTTATGCATGTGTAGCACATGGTGTGTGAGAGTCTGTGGTAGGTGTGTGTAGCACGTGGTGTTTGAGACTCTGTGGTATGCATATACACACACTGCACACACCACTTGCTACACACACATAACATGCTCTCCACACACCACATGGTGCACATGCATACCACAGAGATTCACACACCACGTGCTGCGCATGCATACAACACACTCTGCACATCTCCTGCTACACATGAATACCACAGTCGGCCCACCAATGCTACACACGCATACCACAGGGTCCTCATACCACATGCTATGCAAGCATACCGCACACTCTATACACCATGTTCTACACACACATAACAGACACAGTGCACACCACGTGCTACACAGGCAAACCACACACTCCGTACACCACGTTCTGCAGATGCTTACCACAGACTCTCACACACCGCGTGCTGCACACGCATGCCACACACTCAGCACCCCACGTGATACACACACATACCACAGGGTCTCACACAACAGGTTTTACACATGCATACCACAGAGTCTAATACACCATGTGCTACACATGCATACCACACACTCCATACACTACGTGCTACACATGCATAGCACACACTCCATACACCACGTGCTACACATGTATAGCACACACGCCATACACCACATGCTACACATGCATATCATGCAATCCACACAACACAACCTACACATGCCTACCACACAATGTGCACACAACAAGCTACACATGCATGCCACACAATCTCACACACCACATGCTACATGTGCATCCTACACACTCCACACACAATGTGCTACACATTCACACCATAGAGTATCACACACCCTGTGCTACACATGCATAGAACAGACTCTCACACACCATGTGCTTCACACGCACACCACATACACCACACACCATGTGTATACCCATGTATACCATGCACTCCACACACCATGTGCTGCACATGCATATCATGCATTCCTCACACTATGTGCTACACACACCTAACACAGAGTCTCAACCACCATGTGCTACACACGCATACTCCACACTGTGTACACCACATGGTACACCTGCAAACCATGCACTCCGCATACCTCGTGCTACACATGCATAAAATTCACTCTGTACACTCACATGCTACACACGGATACCAAAGAGTCACACACCACATGCTATTCATGCATACCCCCCACAACACACACTCCTTGCTACATAGGCATAACAGACTCAGCACACCACATGCTAAAGACGCATACCACACAGTCTCACACACAAAGTCCTATACACGCATACCACAGAAACACACAGATTATGTGCTACACATGCATACCACACACTCTGCACACCACATGCTACACACGCATACTGCAGAGTCTCACACTCCACCTGCTACACAGGCATATCACAGAATCTTACACACCACGTGACACACACATATACCAAAGACTCCACACACCACATGCTACAAGTGCATACCATACTCTCGGAACACCATGTGCTACATATGCCTACCACAGAGTCTCATACACTATGTACTATACTCGCATAGCACACACTGCACACCATAAGCTACAAATGCTTACCACGCCCTACAAATACTGTGTGCTACACATGCACACAAAACACACCACACACCATGTGCTACACACGCATAGCACACACTCTGCACACCATGTGCTACACATGCATATCACACACTGTACACACCACATACTACACACACATACCTCAGAGTCTCACCACAATGTGCTAAACATGCATACCATAGACACTCAAATACTACTTGCTACACACGCATACCACAGACTCTGCCCACCATGTGCTACACACTCATACCACCCTAGCCACACATTACATGCTACACAAAAATACCACACACTCTCACACACCATGTGCTACACATGCATACCACACTCTCCACACACCAAATGCTACACACACATACCACAGAATCTCACACAGGACATACAACACATGCATGCCAGAGGCTCCCACACACCAGATGGTACACACACATACCACACACTCTGCACACCAAGTACTGCACACACATACTACACACTCCACACACCATGTGGTACACACATATACCACAGAGTCTCACACACCACGTGTGATAAACGCATGCCATACACTCCACACACCACTTGCTTTAAACGCATACCACAAACTCAACACATGGTATGCTACACATGCAACCACTCACTATGAACACCACATGCTACACATGCATACCACACACTCTGCACCCCACATGCTACACCCACATACCACAGAGTTCCACAACCACGTCCTACACACGCATACCGCACTCTCACACACCATGTGCTACATGCGCATACCACACACTCCTCCTTCCTTGTGCTACACATGCATACCACAGACTCTCACACACCACCTGCTACACATGGACACCACAACTCCGCACTCCACATGCTACACCTGTATACTACACTTCAGCCCTCTATGTGCTACACACACATACCACACACTTGACATACCATATGCTACACATGCATATGATAGAGTCTGACACATCACTTGCTACACAGTCATACCACGCACTTTGCAAAGCAGGTGTTACACACACAAAGCATACTGCACATACCACTTGCTACACACACATACCAGATACTCCACACACGACATGCTGCACACGCATACCACCGACTCTCACACACTGTGTCCTACACATGGATACCATAACTCTGCACACCACATGCTACAAAAGCATACCATACACTCAGTATTCCTCATGCTACACATATATACCGCACACACCATACACCACGTGCTACACACACATAACACACTTTCCACCCACCACATGCTACACACCCATACCACTGAGTCTCACACACTACATGCTACACACGGATACTACAGACTCTCACACACCACTTGCTCCACACGCATACCAAAAATTCCACACACCACGTTCTATACATGCATACCACACCCTCTGCACACCAAGTGATACACACGCATAGCACAGAGTCTCCCACACCACGTGCTACACAGGCATACCCACTGTCTCACTCACCATGTGCTACACATGCATATCATACACTCCACACAACACGTGCTACATAAGCATACCACAAAATCACACACACCACATTCTACGCATGCATACCAAACACTATGCACACCATATGCTGCAGAGGCAAACCACACACTTCGCAAAACCACGTGCTACACAAGCATATGATGACTCCACACACTAGTTGCTACACATGCATACCACGCACTCCACACAACACATGCTACACATACATACCACAGAGTCTCACTCAACACATTTTACACATGAATACCATAGAGTCTCACACATCAGATTCTACTAATGCATACCACGCACTCCACACACTGTGTGTTACAGATGCATATCACAAATTCCACACACGACGTATTACACACAGAAACCATAGACTCTCACAAACCAAGTGATACACACACACACCACGAACTCTGCACAGCAGTGCTACTCATGCATACCACAGTCTCACATATCCTGTCATACACACATATACACACTCCATACACCGTGTGCTACACACGCATAACACAGACTCTGCACACCCCATGCTACACATGCATACGACGCACTCTGAACACCATGTGATACACACACATACCACAGACTCCATACACCATGTGCTAGACACGACTAACACACACTCCACAAAACATGTGCTACACACACATACCATTGAGTCTCTCACACAATGTGCCACAAATGCATACCACAGATTCTCAATTGCCATGTGCTCCACATGCATACCGCACACCCTGCACACCATGTGACACAGAAAAATACATACAGTCTCACGCACCATGTGCTACACACGTATTCCAGACTCTCATCCAATACTTGCTACACACGCATACCACACACTCTGCACACCACGTGCTAAATAAGCATACCACAGACTCTAACATTACACTTGCTACACATGCATACCACACCCTCAGCACACATGTGCTATGGATGCATACCACACTTCTCACACACCACATGCTACACATGCATACCATACAGTATGCACACCATATGCTACACAGGCATACTTCACAATGCACATACCATGTCCTACACATGGCTACCATGCACTGTACACATCACATGCTGAACACGCATACTGCACAGTCTGCATACCATGTGCTACACACACATACAAAGACTCTGAACTCCATGGGCTACACATGCATACCACACACTGCATACACCATGTGTTACACACACATAACACCTACTTTGCACATGATGTACTACACACACATAGCAATGAGTCTCACACCCCATGTGGTACACACGCATACCACACACAACACACCACATGTAACCCACGGGTACCACCATGTGCTACATAGGCATACCACACACTGCACCCCAGGTGCTACACAGGCATACCACACACTCTGCACAACATGTACTACACACGCATACCACTCAATCTGCACACAACGTGCTACACAAAAATACCACAGACTCTCACATGCCACGTGCTACACATGCATTCCACAGACTATCACACATCATGTGATACACACAAATGCCACACACTCCACTCACCAAGTGCTACACACAGATACCACAAAGTCTCACACACCACGTGCTACACATGCATACCACAGACTCTTACAAACCACGTGCTACACACAGATACCACAACTCTGCACATCACATGCTATACACACATAACACACACTCCACACTCCAAGTGCCACACATGCATACCAAACACTTTGCACAAAACATGCTACACATGCTTAGCATACACTACACACACCATGTGCTACACACACATACCACATACACTGCACAGCATGTGCTACACACACGTACTAGAGACTGTCACCCACCATGTGCTATACACGTATACCACACACCCTGCACACCACTTGCTGAATAACAATACCACGCACTGTGCACAGCACCTGTGAAAAACGCAGAACACACACTCCGTATGCCACGTACTACATTCACATAACACAAACAATGCACACCATGTGCTACACACACATACCACACACTCCACACACCACATGCTACATTTGCATGCAACAGAATCTCACATGCCACATGCTACACATATATACCACACTTTGCACACCACATGCTACCCATGCATAAAACAGAGTCTCACACACCATGTGGTACACATGCATACCACACACTCTGCACACCACATGCTACACATGCATCCCACTCACTGTGCACAACACATGCTACACATGCATACCGCACACTCTGCACACCATGTGTTTATACATGCATACCATGCACTCCGTACACTATGTGCTCTTCATGCATACCACACAGTCTCATAGACCACGTGATACACACACATACCTCACACTTTGGACACCATGTACTATGCACAATACCATTGAGTCTCACACACCACGTACTCTACACGCATATGACACACTCTGCACACCACGTGCTACAGATGCATAACACACAATCCACATTGCATGTGCTATACTCCCATACCACACACTCTGCACACTAGGTTTTACACACGTATACCATACACTATGCACACCATATGCTATATAAGCATACCACACACTTCACACAACACATGGTACACATGGATACCACAGAGTCTCACACACCACATACTACACACACACCACAAACTCTGCACACCACATACTACCCACACATGGCACACACCACATAATACACATGCATACCACACACTCACACTCCACATACTACACACATATACCACACACACTCACACATCGCATACTACACACACATACCCCTCACACAACACATACTACACACACATATCACACACTCCAAACACTATGTACTGCACACCAATACCACAAACACTCACACACCACATACTACACATGCATACCACACTCCACACACCACATACTACACACCCATACCACACACACTCACACACCACGTGCTACACACTCACACACCGCAAACCACACACTCCAGACACCACATACACATGAATACCACACACTTCACACACTGCATACTACACACCCATACTACACACACTCACACACCACATACTACACATGCATACCACACACTCACACAACAGATACTGCACACACATACCACACACACTAACACACTTCATGATACACATGCATACCACTCACACTCACGACCACATTCTACACACACATACCACACACTCTCCACATGACACACTACACACACCATTCTCTTCAAAGGTAATTCACTCAGTGGAGTGAAAAATCAGAAAATCACCATCTTTTGACACAGCTACAGAGAAAACATGGCACCAAAATAAATCAAACACACCTCCTCCCATCTGAGAAAGCATACTGTATGGTCATATAGGGAGAGCAATAGGCTGTCTTCCCACCCTGTCGTTTTCTATCTTTCATTATGGTTTTTTTCTTTAGTGGATAGAAGAGGAGACACAGGGGTTCAGCTGGCTTGCAAGTGAGTTTATTATCCTCTGCGAGTATCAACACACGACACTACCTAAGTGAAGGAACATGCTGGTGTTTCATGTCATTTGCCTCAATGCCTGGCAGATGCTAGCCTTTGCAGACCTCTTCGTGACTGACAGGACGTCCCCTTAGACATGGACCCATCTTGTCCATTCCTCCTGAGGCGATTCTGTACCTTGTTGGTGTCACAGCATAGTCTGCCTAGGCACCTACAACACATGTTGTAACAGCCTTGATGGCTCTGCCATGAGAACGAACTCACATGGGCCGGGGGTGGGGTGGCGGGGACGGGTGCTGAAGAAGTCATCTGAATGAAGAAATGTCACAGGATTCAGAATGCCATTGGTGGGCTGAGAGGCGAGCATGGCTGAATTTGAAAGGCTATCATTGTCCGTGCCTTCTGTCTGTCTGCTAATACACACCATACAGTCCTTTCCAAGGATCAATTCCTTCAAAGTCAGGAAGTATTCCAAGTGGCCACACTGTGTGTTTTCTACACCACCCATCACCTACTCTGACCAAGGTGGAGGACAGTGTTTGCTCTGGCATTACATCATGGCAAAAGAGCCATGCCACAGCAGTGACCATGTCCATCAATGTCGTCAGCACTCTCAGGTTCATAGTTTCACCTTTCAGATGAGCCTGTATGGCTACTCTGTGTCACCATTTGCCAAATGCCAGCCACTGGCCACTCCCCACGCTCCATCCCCTGCCCCCATTTGGTCACCACAACTCTTCATCCCCAGGGGCCCTCTGTGGTGGTGCATCCCTATCTGTCCATCTACCTCTTTGGGGGAGTGGGGGCAGGAAGCACATGAGTAGGCTGGAGCATCCCCACCTGCCCTGAAAGTTGCAGATGATTGAGGACAATGGTGCCTGCACAGTAGGGAGGGTGCTGGGTCCATACCTCAGGGTGGACGGTACCAATACACCCCTACTCCCAGGCCAAGCCAGGCCAGACCAGGCCTGGGCACTTCCTACCTCCCTCCCAAGAGGGTCTGTTTAGCAGCCTCCTTGGACTTGGCCGAAAGGAAGAGAGAAAGTAAGGTGGCATCCTCCTCATAGCAGAAGTGGTGGTTCTCAAAGCATTTGGGGGGGCAACATGATTTGAGTTACAAATAGTAGGGGACTGATATTTTGCTTTGGTGCTAGACAAATAGACAGAAGACAAACTTCCCCTCTCTCCCAATCCCTCTCCTTTTCTCCCTCTCTCTCTCATTCACACACACACACACACACACACACACACACACACACACACACACATCCCCATGCAGTGTGGAAGCTGGACACGAGTTAGGTGGGTGTCAAACATGAAAGCTTTTTAATAGGAGAGAAACCCCAGGCTATGAGGGCTACTATGTGAAGCCTCAGATCTGAAGGCAGGGCACCTTTATACCCTTCAAGGAGGCTATGATTGAAGAGATTCCTCCTAGGGTGAGTCCATCTGCGAAGCCAGGCTAGCTAGGGGTTCCCCTCCCTGCCTCCCGGCAGAAGCACAACACTAGGTATCTCTGAAAGGTCATGTGGGGATGAGATGAGACTCATACTAGGAGCCAGCACTTTCCTACAGGCCTCTCCTCATGGACCTTTCTGCCAGGGCTCTGGCCCAAAGGGAAACAGTGGGGGTGGAGGAGACTAGGCAGTGCCTGGGCACATGCTCCCTCCCTCAGAAAATTTATTTCCTTCTGGAGACATTCTGTGACCAAACCCTGAATTACTTTTTTTCTTTTTTTCCTTTGTAGTCTAGATGGACCATCCTCTGGTAAACCATTAACCACCGTTTGGACATTTTGAGGTCATGGCCAGTTATTTTGCCACAACACCTATGGCCGCGAGGAACATTTTAGTTCATGGATCCCTACGCTCCGGTGTGTTTATTTCTCACGTCCTCAATTTTTCCTTTTTTAGGCTGCAATGAAGATAGATATATCATAAAACTGACCATCTTAACCATTTTTAAGTGCACCACTCCATGTTATTCAATACACTAGAAAACTTCATAGAACCATCACTGACTTCTGTCTCCATTCCTTCTTTCACGTCATCAGAAAGAAACATACAAAAACCAAATAACACCTTGGGAAGTTATCTCAGTCAGAATAGGTGACACTTGCCACAGGGTGGGGAGGTGGGGGGCAGGGTGTAGGCACTGCAGGCACTGCAGGCACTGCAGGCACCACAGCCACCGCCTGCCCATCTGTGTGTATGCCTTCTATCAGAAGCATCCATGAGCCATCCATGTCCAGACAGACTCTTGATCTTTCAAGGGTGGGATCCTTTTTTGCCCACCCACCCTGGCTCCTTCAAGCTACTGCTGGAACACATGGATAGTTTCCTGCCACAGGGCTAGGGATGGGAAGTGAATAGCTTCCTCTGTGCTTAGAGCTTATGTGGATGAAAATCCACCCCAATACATCTTCTAAGGTTTGCCCCAGTGTGTGTCAACAGCCTTGCACCGACTCCAGAGTTCCAAAACAGTTCCACCAGGCAGGTAATGCCAGTGTCTGTTTCGTCAAGGTGGGTAGACTGTAGAAGGAAGTAGGTCCATCTTCACTGCTCTCCAAATGTGTATTATTTCTTAATGACTAAAAGTAGAGAAATCTCTCCAGGAACAAGAACATCTAGAAACAGGGACATACATCATGGATATCCAATCTCTCTCAACTGTCTACTCATCTGGAAGATGGGTAGAAAAGATAGACATGAGGTCAGGTGTGGTGGCTCATGCCTGTAATCCTAGCACTCTGGGAGGCCGAGGTGAGCTGATAGTTTCAGCTCAGGAGTTTGAGACCAGCCTGAGCAAGAGCGAGACCCTGTCTCTACTAAAAATAGAAAGAAATTATATGGACAGCTAAAAATATATAGAGAAAAATCAGCCAACCATGGCAGTGCATGCTTGTAGTCCCAGCTACCCAGGAGGCTGAAGCAGGAGGATTGCTTGAGCCCCAGAGTTTGAGGTTGCTGTGAGTTAGGCTGATGCCATGGCACTCCAGCCTGGGCAAACATAGTGAGACTCTGTCTCAAAAAAAAGAAGAAGAAGAAGAAGAAGAAGAAGAAGAAGAAGAAGAAGAAGAAGAAGAAGAAAGAAAGAAAAGACAGACGTGAAAATTTAGACATGGATCAATGCAGCATGGCAATCCACAGAAACAGTGGTCTGTCATTTAAACTGTAGTTTTCCCACGTGATTGACATGTGTTTTCCATCCTGCGAACTTCACACTGTGGTAAGTGTGCATTCCAGTCATTTTGCAGTCCACGGATAGTCAATCCTACGATTCAAAGGGTGAATTTTTATAGTCTTTAGATTCCATGTGAAGAGGCAGGGAGATGTTCTCATCCCTACATAGGAGCTGAAAGTTAAAAACAACTGATCTCACAGAGATAGAACATAGAATGGCCATTACCAGCAGCCGGGAAGGGCAGCATGGGGTGGGGGTGAGGTCGGGTGGGTAAAGTGAGGATGGCTCATGGGTGTGAAACTATCATCAGATAGAGAAAATGAATAAAATATCAATGAGCACGACAAAGTGACTTGAAGGAAACATCAGTTTAGTAGGGTATAATCTGAAACAACTCCAAAGAGTGGAATCGGAATGTTTCCAACACCAAGAAATGTTAAATGCCTGAGGTAACAGTTACCCCAATTACCCTGATTTGATTAATTCACATTATATGCCTGTATGAAAACATCACATATCCTCTATAAAGAAAGAGCCTTATGAGGTGAGGTGCCGTGGTTCACGCCTGTAGTCCTAGCACGTTGTGAGGCAGGGGGATTGCCCAAGTTCAGCAGTTTGAGAGGATCCCAAGCAATGTACTGAGACTCCATCTGAAAGAAAAAGAAAGAAAGAAAAAAGAAAGAAAGAAAGAAAGAAAGAAAGAAAAAAAGAAAGAAAGAAAGAAAGAAAGAAAGAAAGAAAGAAAGAAAAAGGAAGGAAGGAAGGAAGGAAGGAAGGAAGGAAGGAAGAAAAAAAAGGAAGAAAGAAAGGGGAGAGAGAGAGAAAGAAAGAAAAAGAAAGTGAAGAAAGAAGAAAAGAAAGAAAAAGAAAGAGAGAGAGAGAAAGAGAGAAAAAAGAAAACAATTAAAAAGTCAGTACCAGAGAGAGAGGGCAAGATGGCGGAGTGGAGGTGACCTCCTGGATTCGTGCTCCCGGAGAGGAAGGCATGGATCTCGACCTGCCACAACGCTAGAGGATTGCTCCCCCACAGGAACGGAGGTGTGAACCCACGGAGAATCACCGTGGGACA
>MPIZ01001000.1:235762-250506 GCA_003258685.1 Prolemur simus | reverse complement strand
AAAAAAAAGTTGGTACCAGATCCGTCGGTCGGTACTCAGAATCGTGACGATCGGATGTTCACACGCAGGTATGAGACATGTCTTCTCCCTCACGCTGTGTTTCGTCCACACACGCATCACCCATCTGCTGCGAAAAAAGCAACAAAAAGAGAGAAAGACATGAAAAAGGGAAAATAGAGACAGGGAGAAAGGGGAAGAAAGAAATTTTTAAAAAAGCATGGTCACAACAAGAAGGAAGAATACTGAGCCCAGAGCGACACCTAGTGACCATGCAATCACCAGCACCCTACGGCTGCAATTCTCCAGAGACATCTGGTGGGACCCAGGGCACTGTGCCAAGGGAGGCCAAGGGCAACATGTGGTCAACCCGGGCCCATGGCATCTGCAGCTGATTCCCAGGCGGGCACACAAGCCCAGGGAAACTCATTCTCAGCACGGGGCAGGGAGGGGAGTGTAGGGGAAATAATTGCAAAGTCACACCAGTTCGCTTTCTAATTCATAAACATGGTGATTGTGTGTTCACATGCACGTGTGAGATGTGCCTCCTGGTGTGTCAGCACATCACCTGCATTACGTGAAACCATGAATACAGGGGGAACAAAGGAGGAAGGAAAAGACAAAGAGAGAATAAATAAAATGAAAGGGCCAAAAACAAAGTCAAAACTTCAGTCACATAGTAAGGGAGTGAGAGCAAGTTGAGAAACTGCAGACAGAAACTCTGAGAGGAGAGGAATGCTCTGGTGCGCCCTCACCCATCACCCCGCACTGGAAGAATACCAATTGGAGGGTGACTCGTAGGGGCAGTAGAGCCAAAGAGACCAGAGAACCTCTATATCACGATGGCTGCCACAGTCCAGACATATGGTCAACCAGAGAACACATACGGAGACTGCATGCACCAACAACATCTGGTTGACCAGCCAGAGTGACCACTGCCTGAGGTGGGGGGTGACTAAAGTCACGCCAGGTTCCAGGATAGTTCGTGACCATGATGATTGCGTGTGTTTGGACAAAAAAGGGGCGGTGGGGTGTAAAGAAAGGAAGAGCGAGCGAGCGAGCAAGAAGAAAAAAAAGGTATACCTTCGACCACATAGTAAGGAAGGGAAGGAGAGGGAGTCGACATGCTGCAGCTGCAGAGCCTTCTCATGGTGACCCCTTTCCTTGTGTCAACAAGGCCAGCCCCGCATTGTGATGGGGACATCTGGTCGATGTAGTGGACCATGGCGTCTGCATGTGGCACCGGCAGATGGCTTGCTGGTCAACCTCAATTCACTGGGGAAGGAGAGGGTGCAGGCAGTGGAGGCAGGTGGGGTCCGGACCAAATGACCTCTCTGCTGCTGCAGCCAGGGGCAGGGCAGCGGCACCAAGACGGTCACCACTACCAGGCCCATGCATCGCCACCACCCAGGACAGTAGCGACACCACATGGGGTTCATCCCGCCAATGATCCCCAGTGGCACCACCACTTCAGTGGCCAACTCCAACAACACATTCTCCCTGGAAGGCGGGTACCAGCCCAAGGGACAAACCCCAGCGGGGTGTTCGGGGAGGAGGCAGAAGGGGCCATCACTCATTCCTTCATAACGGCACTCAGCCATCTCTCAGGACACACTGACCCATGTTCAACTGCTGTTCACGTGGAACCGTTCTCCAATTCGGCCTTCAAAGTTCTTGTTTGAATATTTGCTACTACCACGAAGACCTGCACCTGTAGTGGCTCCACTGGGGCCTGCACCATAGGCTTCAAGGCTCACTGCAAACTTTAAAGTTTGAGAGTAGGTTAAAGATCATTTAGGCCCCAAGACCTCTAATCATTCGCTTTACCGGATAAAACTGCGGTGGCGGGAGGGTTTGCGAGAGCGCTAGCTATCCTGAGGGAAACTTCAGAGGGAACAAGTTACTAGACTAGACAGCTCAATAAGTCGTTCAGCCCTATACACAGGTCAGACCACCGATTTGCACATCAGCACTGCTACAGACCTCCACCAGAGTTTCCTCTGGCTTTGCCCTGCCCAGGCATACTTCACCATCTTTCGGGTCCTAACACATGCACTCATGCTCCATCTCCCCAGCACCTGGCGGGCAAGACAGGCCAGTTGTGCACCCTTGGTGGACTGGAGAGGCCTCAAGATCCCAACTCAGCCGGCCAGTGGCACCAGCCTTCACCTTCCTTGTACCACAGCGGCTTTTGTGAGAGCCCCTGAAATGCACGTTATGCTCCTTGGTAAGTGTTTCAAGAGGGGTCGGGTGGGTAGCCGATGTCATCGCTGACCCCATGGGCTCACATGGCTTTGAAAAATTTCTGGCATGGCCTGTGGAGAGAAAACAATACCCCGGGCCTGATGTCCAACCCCACCTGGGGTGCACTGGGGGCAGTCCGCCCTGCCTCCAGCCATGCAGGCCTCCCCAAAGCCCCCTGGGTGGGGATACCAGGAGAGCACAGAGGAGGTGGGGGAACAGTAGCAGCATGGGAGGGGCAGCCCAGCCCTCCCAGAGAATCAACAGCATGCACACATGAAGGGGAGCCCACTCGTGGGGGAACTGCCATGGTGGTGTGCGCCACCATGGGAGAGAAGGGAGGAATGAGTTTGCTTCCTCAGCCACAGGATTCAGTGAGCGCTGCTGCCAAGGGCTGTAACACTCGGGGCCTGGGCCCACACCCCAGACTGCCCCTTCCTCTTGGGAGAGGGAGGGTGGCAGAGTGGACAAGGACCCACAAGCCACCTTCCCTGCCAGGCCTCACCAGCCATTATGTAGCATGTCAAGGTGCACCGCCAGCACTGGAAATGCACCCAGCAGGAGCCAGTCACTGGACGGGGGGCAGTCCCCCACCAATGCCACCCCTGTCCCCACTCACACATCCAGGCACCACCAGAGCCTCCCCACACACCTGGAAGGGGGAGGAGGGGCAGCACAGGAGGGAGGGTGGGTGAAGCAGTCAGGAGGAATGGGGGTGGGGGTAGAAAAGATCCACCTGACCACTGGCAGGGCCAGACCATGCCATTGGGTTGAATACTCCAGGTAGACTCCACAGACCCCACCCATTTACCTCTTAACAGTTTCATGCCGTCATGAACTCTCTTCAAAGTTCTTTTCAATTTGCCCTCACAGTACTTGTTGACTATTGGTCTCACGCTGGTATTTAGCCTTAGATGGAGTTTACCACCCACTTTGGGCTGCATTCCCAAGCAACTCAAATCCAGGAAGACCCAGGCCGTCAAGCTGGGGGCCACTACTGGCCTCACACCATCCAGGGGCTGGGCCTCAATCAGAAGGACTTGGGCCCCCTAACAGCAGTGCCAGGGAATGGGTCTTTCTAACAACATATTTCCCACACCCCACCATGGAAGGATTCAGCACTGGGCTCTTCCCTGTCCACTCATTATTGAGGGAATCCTGGTTAGTTTATTTTCCTCTGCTGACTAATATGCTTAAATTTAGTGGGTCACCACGTCTGATTTGAGGTCACCACCCAGAAGGGATGGCACCCACACAGCAGGGAACAAGGGCGCATCCCAATGCGCATTTGGACACTTGGCAAGGTGAGGGCAGAGGCGGGAGTGTCCGCACATGCTCAACAGAGTAGGGGTAATTACAGTCGACCACTGTCCCCGGCCCTCCAGACGATGGCACCTCCCCAGCCGTGCCTTATGATGACCCCAGCAGCAGCCAAGTCATGTCTCAAAGGCAGGAACAGGGAAGGAGAGCATGTCAGAGGCCATGGGGCAACATCACAGAGCACAGGTCAGTGCTCATGGATCAGTGAGCATGGACCAGGCCGGTGGGGCAAAGACCACAGGTCAACCAAACACAACCACACAAGTACAAGGGGCATACCACGACACACAAGGGAGGGAGGGGGTCACAGAGAGGGGCACCATTGGGCCGCAGACAGGTGCCGGATGGTGGCTCCCTCTTCCCCCCCTGCCTCCAGACGAGACCAGAGTCCTCCACCAACAGACCACCCTCCTTCTCCCCAAGCACCCAGACATCCCCTCGGCTAGGCAGGGCCCAGCCAAGACAGGGCTTCAACTGCATTCTAAGCCCCATGCCCAGGCTCGGGAAACACAGCATGGCAGTGGGCCACAGCAACCCCAGGGGTGGGCACACAATGGCACACGACACCACGGTGTCTCACAGGTCGCCAATGGGGCACGTATCCCTGTGGCACAGGACCAAGCAGACGATACAGTGGGTATGTGACACAGCCCCCTGTACACACCAGGAATATTTGGTTGGCAACATCAAGGAAGAGGGGAGAAGAGGGGCATGGTGGAGCCAGGCCAGACCACCTGGCTGCTGCCAGGGGCAGGTGGCAAAAGACAGAAACCCAGACAGACACAACACCCTCACAGACCCAAACCTCAACCCCAACCCCCAGCGCCAACCAACCAAGACCCACCAAGGCACACGATGGCCACAGGAACCCCCTGTCGGGCCCTCCCAGGCAAACCCCAAGAAAGGGGAAGGCCTGCTCACATACAGCACAAGGCAGCTCCTGAAAGGATGTTACTGTGTAGGGCACAGGAGAAAGGTGAGGGTGAGAAAGCCCTCCTGGCCTCTCTTCCTCATCACAGGAAGCAGTGCGATCCCACCACACACCCCAATGCCACACAACAATGGCAGGCATAACATGGGGGGATCAGACAGAAGAGGGTCACATCACGAAGATCTGCAAGTGGGACAGAAGGTCCCCTTAGCAGGGCCCTGCAATAGAAACGCCTAGCCACATGACCCAGTGGAGGCCCTGAGGCACAAACCAGGGGGCAATTGATTGATCTCCAAGCAATGCTCAGACAGGGATAGACATGGGAGGAACCCGGGGCTATAAGTGCATTCAAGATGTCGATGATCAATGTGTCTTGCATTTCATATTAATTCTCACAGCTAGCTGCGTTTTTCGAAGCACGACCTGATTGATCAACCGCTAAGAGTCGTATGAGGTTTGATGGGTGAAGGCCTCCACGGATGGAGCCCCTCCCTGGTCCACCTGCCACCCCTCCACCAAGGAGGAGGGAATTGCCTCAGGCCAGCCAGTCAAGACGACAGGACCAGACTCCAAAAGGTCGGAAGTTCTCACACAGGGCACATGGCATGCGGGCACAGACACCTGCATGGCATGCAGCAACGCATGCAATAACGACCACCAAGGTCAAGCCCCCTTTTCCATGACCACCACCAATGAGCCATGGCACATTACATACACATGCCTGGCACCCCGTACCAGGGATTGAGTCTCGGTGACATGGGAGAAGGAGGAAAGGAGGAAGTTCTGGGGTCTGCCATGGCAAGGCCAGGCCTTACAGATCTTCACCCCCTCCACGGAAACAACGCCAGGCCCACTGCCCCAACCCACAGTGCAGACAGGTAACCCCCAGGGGTCTTTAAACCTCCACACCAGAACATGCTAGGTACCTGGACGGGGGAGCAAATGAGGAGGTAAGACGGTGGCATGCACCCTTCACCAACAATGGCTGGCCACACCAACACCACCACCTCGCTATTTCCAGCCACAGCCGCTCACAGGGCACCACGTCCCATGGTGCTACCACAGTCCATTATGGGGCACACGACCCCTCCACCCACCATATGAATGGACGGCAGATGACCGGCAGGGGTGGGAGGGGTGGAACACATCCCAAGCCAGTGGCAGCAGGAGATGACAGGATGCGGCAGGGACCCCTGGTGTCAGAGTCCCCAGCCACCCCCCAGAACTGCGGCAAACTCCACAGGGAAGGGACCATCACACCCTCAATGCACATCATGAGAGACGCGCCAAGGGTGGCCCACACTGCAGGCAGTCACGGACAGCACCATAAGGCAGGGGACAGGGGGTGTGGCCAGCGGGACAGCAGGGTCGCAAGAGGGGCACACACACAGTGCCCTGAACCTCAAACTACCCTACTGGGAAGGACGGGAGGCCAGGACGGCAATGGCCCTTGCACCACACGTGTGAGGAAACACACACACGACCGGCCACCAATAGATCTCTAGCTTGGTATCAGGCTCAGCAGGCTCTCATTAATCATCCTTCCACAGGTTCACCTACAGAAACACTGTTATGACTTTTACTTCGTCTAGACAGTCAAGTTCGACTGTCTTCTCAGCACTCCACCGGGGCCAATCCAAGGGCCTCACTAAACCATACAATCAATAGTAGTGAAAGGTGGTGTGTATAAATGGCAGAGACTTAACACAAGCTTATGACCCGCACTTACTGGGAATTCCTTGTTCATGGGGAATAATCGGATTCCTTATTCCCCATCACAAATGGGGTATAACAGGTTACCCGCACCAGCCAGTCAGTGTACTGTGCGTGCAGCCCCAGACTTCTAAAGGCATCACAAACCTTTTATTGCTCAATCACGGATGGCAGAACACCATTTGTCCCTCTAAGAAGTTGTGGATGCTGACCACTCAGGGGTCACGTAACTAGTTAGCATGCCAGAGTCTCATTCATTATCGGGATTAACCAGACAAATCACTCCACCAACTAACAATAGCCATGCACCACCACCCATGGAATTGAGAAAGAGCTATCCATCTGTCAACCCTGTCCATGTCAGGGCCAGGTGAGGTTTCCCATGTTGAGTCATATTAAGCTGCAGGCTCCACTCCTGGTGGTGCCCTTCCATCAAATTCCTTTAAGTTTCAGCTTTGCAACCATACTCTCCCTGGAACTCAAAGACTTTTGTTTTCCAGAAGCTGCCCGGCAGGTCATGGGAATAACGCCACCACATCACCAGTTGGCATCGTTCATGGTCGGAACTACGACGGTACAAGATCATATTCAAACCACTGACTTTCATTCTTAATTAATGAAAACCTTCTTGGCAAATGCTTTAGCTCTGCTCCGTCTTGTGCCAGTCCAAGAATTTCACCTCTAGCAGCACAATACGAATGACCCCAGCCATCCCTCTTAATCATGGCCTCAGTTACAAAAACCACAGTCCTATTCCATTATTCCTAGCTGCAGTATCCAGGAGGCTCAGACCTGCTTCGAACACTAATTTTTTCAAAGCAAACACTTTGGGCCCCACAGGACACTCAGCTAAGAGCATCAAGGGGGCAACGAGAGGCAAGGGGCAGGGACGGGTGGTGGCTCACCTTGCAGCAGACCACCCATCCCCTCCCAAGGTGCAACTATGAGGTTTTTAATTGCAGCAACTTTAATATACACTATTACAGCTTGAATTACCATGGCTGCTGGCACCAGGCTTGCCCACCAATGGATCATCATTAAAGGATTTAAAGTGGACTCATTCTAATTGCAGGGCCTCGAAAGAGTCCTGTATTGTTATTTTTCATCACTACCTCCCTGAGTCATGAGTGGGTAATTTGTGCAGCTGCTGCCTTCTTTGGATGTGGTAGCCATTTCTCAGGCTCCCTCTCCAGAATTGAACCCTGATTCTGCATCATCTGTGGTCACCAAGGTAGGCACAGCAACTACCATTGAAAGTTGATAGGGCAGACGTTCAAATGGGTCATTGCTGCCACAGAGGGCATGCAATCAGCATGAGATTATCTAGAGTCACCAAAGCCGCCTGTGCAGCCCCACGGCCGTGGCTGGGAAGAAGCTCACCATGTTGGTTTTGATCTGATAAATGCACACATCCCCCCTGCGAAGGGGGTTGGCACCCGTCGGCATGTATTAGCTCTAGATTTTCCACAGTTATCCAAGTAGGAGAGGAGCGAGTGACCAAAGGAATGATAATTGATTTAAGGAGCCATTCGCAGTTTCACTGTACCAGCCCTGTGTACTTAGACATGCATGGCTTAATCTTTGAGACAGGCATATGCTACTGGCAGGATCAACATGGTAGGAGAGAGCACGGTGAGCCAAGAAACATAGCCCCCACACGAGGACAGCCCTTCTCGCCAGCCTCTTTTTGTGGCCAGGTGTTAGAAGAGACATGAGGGCAGGGAAGCCTGGAGGGGAGCGGAGCAGAGGGCTAGATGGGGAGGAGGAGGGTAGTGCAGAGAAGGACCCCACCCTGATGCCCTGTCCCACACCTGCCATGGTGGACCACCACAGCACCCCCGAGTCCAACCGTGAAGGAAGGGTGCCCCGGGTGCACAAGAGCAGAGAACGTGCAGCAGCGGGGGCAGGGCTACGGCGCCTGCAGTGACACGGACCACCGGGAGGATGGGCACGCGGGTGCAGAGAGAGGGGCTTGGTGCCCCAACCACGCACCCAGTCGGCGCCATGACCGTAGCCACCTGTGCCTGTCCCACACGGAATGAGGCTCGGGTGGGGCCAAAGCCATAATGTCTCCGCCGCAGGCCTCCATGAGCGGTCTGTAAGGGCACCACAGTTGGCCAGTGAAGAGAGACCACCAGACCCACCCCATCAAACACGCGAACCCAAGGACTGGGGGAAAAAGGCTACCACAGGGGATGACGGCGCCCCACACAGCATCCACACACAACAACACCACGGGCAAGTGGGCAGGCATTGCTGTTCCATGGGAGGGGCGGCTACAAGCACATGTGAGTGATGCACACTGGGGCATTGACCCCCCAAATCAGAAAGCCAGATGGAAGAGGACCAGACGGCTCAAGGCAGCGTCTAGGGGGGCCCTCAACCAAAGCATAAGGGACTACATGGCAAGTGGCCACCTGCTGCTGGGGAACCCAAGTGGGCAAGGTGAGAGGACAAAACACAGGCCCTGACACGCACGGAATCTCACTGGCAGTGGCCTTTGAGCACAAGGGCGGTCCTATGGCATCTAGGACAACCTGCTGCACCTTCCGCAAACCCACCCTTGGGCCTCACAGGGGCCAGACCGTGACCACCGCAGCACTCTCGAGAAGCTCCTGAGAAACCCTTTTCATGCACGCACGTGTGACTGGCCCTCCCATGCCTTTAGCCCCGCCATGCAGAGGCCCGTGAATTGTTCAACGGAGCCACGGCACCTGGGGAACGCCATCCACATCCTTTGCTGTCAGGGCGATGTCCTCCCATGCGGCGAGGTCAGGTTCGGGCAGCGCAGTCAGTCAAATGCTTATCAGGGTTGGTCGGCAGCCTTGAGGAAGACAGAGAGGGCGAGGCACCACATCCCAAGGGAGGCGAGACCTCCGCCACGACAGGGCCACCGGGGAAACAACGCCATGGAATCCCACCTCCCCAAACTCGAGAGCGGTCCTGCAACGCGCCCCTGGCACCATCTGGCCAAAGCCTTCAGCACCTCTCGACCATCCCACGGGCCACGGCTTCACCACTGGGGCGTCCCCTACGTCACCACGCCTAATCCCATTCTTGTCTGCTCCCGGGAGTGCTGTGCCCGCGTGGAATGACCCTGCGGGGGGACGGCCCCGAGGCAAGGCGACCCCAAGCCGCAGTCCACACGCGCCAGCATGGGAGCGCCCATCCATCCGCGGCCTGACACGGGAGTGGGTGGAGAGCTGCACACTCACAGGGTAAGGGGGCATGTGACGGGCTCTACCCCTTCTCCCACAGCGCACACACATGGGCTCCCTGAAGGGCTGGAACACTGGCCTGGCCCGGTGTGACTCTCCCACACCTCAGAGGGGGGAGGCGCGGACCACGTTAGGCGAATAGTGGCATGCAGTCCCCAACCCCGGGGCTGGTGGACCGCTTCCCCCCAAGGCAGGGGAGGAAGGGACTTTGCCCACGCACAACTGGCAGCCACAGGGGCAGCCGCTGACGACGTGCAGAGAGGCGGCAGGCTGAGGGATCTGGCAAACCCCAGAAGGAGACACCCCTCCAGGATCGCTAGAGAAGATGCTTTCTCATGGAAGGTGGATCACCCCAGATTCCCAGTCCCCTCTGTCAGGGCCCCAGTGGAGGTATTCAGGCATGCAGGGCGGGGTGGGCAGGGGGTCTGTGATATGGGGAAAAAGCTCACGTGGCAACTCCTGAGCACTAGCCATCGGACCTCTCAGCCAAAAACCACCTCACATCGAAGGGAGCGCTCTCCCGCTGGTACAGGAGAGGGGACAACTAGGCAGACCAGACGGTGTTAGAAGCCCCCCCCCATGGGGCCGGCCAGCACCACACCGCTGGACGGCCCCACCAAGATCGCCACATGACCACACGACCTTGCAATAACCCCCTCTTGGGCAGGGGTAGCAAAGAACACAAGCCTCGTGCTCACCTTTGAAAGTCTGCCATGCACATTGTGGGGACGCCAAGGCAACAACCCCATCCGCCCACGTGGCGCAGGGTGATGCCTCTTGGTTTACCCGCCTCGACACCACCCTCAAGCAAACTGCTCGAGGGTGTACCCAACACAGCAGACGCTGCAGCGCTGACCCGAGGGGGATGCCAGGAACGAGGACAACCACCACTTGGTTTCGGGCACTTTGGGTTACAACCCAGTGTGCTCCAGGGGCACCACAAAAGGGCCACGCAGACCCAGCAGCCACAAGCCCAGGGGGGCCCTCGACTGGGCGTGTGCCACGGTCCCCCGTCCTTCACGGGGGGGTGTTGACCCCCCAGGCAACAGAGGAGCAAGGGTTGCCTGCTGCGTCAAGAGGATCCACAACCCCTGCCAAGGCCAGGAGGCCGAGGGCGGCGTCAGCGAAGTCCGGCCGGATAATCTTGCACCTGAGCCTCCCACCCACTGCTAGCAGGTGGGGAGGGGACACGAGGTGCCTGCAGGCAGAACAAGAGGAGTGGCCCCATTCATCAGGAATGGACCATCCCTCACCTGGCACACAACTTAAGGCCTGGAAGAGCTGAGGCCCACCCCCTCCAGTGACATTCGCCAAAGGACAGCATGCAAGTACTAACCTGGAGGCTGAAGATGATGAAATGAGGTGACCAAAAATACCGCACAGGGAGATGGGATGAGCCACTTGACCACGCCTGCTCCCCAACACTGGAAGGGCCACCTGTCCCAGGTGGGTTTCCAGTGCCAGCAGACAAGGGGCACTCAGGGACATCTGGTAGACCCCAAGGAATCCCCGTGGCAGAGAGGTTCAGGGAGGCCCTAGCCGGCCACCTGTGCCACCCAGGGCCCAGTCCCTGGCCCCACCACGGGGACTTGTGGAGGAGAAAACACCTGGATGGGACCACCGGTCCCATCCATGAGCTTTTGAGAGGTTCAAGGGAAAGAAAAACGAGGTGAAGTGTGTGCACCATTTATCTTGCCAAGAAAATTGTTGGAGCCAGGAAGAGCCACCTTAGGGACAGCACACACACAAAAAATGTGTGCACATGTATTAAAATTCTTCTACTTAATGTGTCAAACATCTTTTTTTCATAATAAAACATAGAAACCATTAATTTCTCCCCCACCACCCACCATGCTCCATTTTCTCATCTGCCTTCCAACGTCCATGCTGCCTGGCCTGCTGTGGGAGGCCAAGAGTGTTAGACCACACCTGCAGTGGGCACGGACACTTCCCTGCAGGGAGCAGCTTCCACCTGTGGACCAGACCCTTTCTACCACCTAAGGTTACATATCCTGATTTTCTTGGCCCCTGAGGAAGGAAAGGAGTTGGCTTATTCAGGAATTCCTGAGCAGGATCGCTTCTAAAGCAGGGCACTGGCTGTGTGGGGGAGAAGAACAGAGGTTGCAGGTCCTGGTTAAGCCCTGTCCTGGCCAGTCCCATCAGCTCTCCTGATCACGGGTTGGAGACAGTGTCATGCAGGGGAAGGGAGCTGGTGTTGATTCAGGAATTATGGCCCTGCCAGTGACCAGCAGAGTGACTTTGCCCAAGTCATTTATCCTCTCTGAACCTCAGAGTCCTAGTTTCCTAAATGGTGATGACAGGGTTTTTGCAAAGATCTGGTGGGCTAAGCTATCAAGACCCACTGACTCTGTCATATGTCTTGCCTGAATTCTCAGGTAGAAGTTGTCTTTCCCATGTTCCCTCCTTGATACTCTCGCAGCACAGCGTTTATACAGCTTGCAAGATACTGGCTCATGACAGTTTATGTGGTTTGTATTCTCTGCCAGACTATTGCTCCTGTGTGGAGTGTGTGTTATGTGTCTGTAGCACATGCTGGGCATTGTATAGTATGCGTGTGTCACACATCATGCGTAGAGTTTGTGGTATGCGTCTGTAGCACATTTTGTTTGTAGTGTATAGTATGCATGTGTCGCACATGATGTGCAGAGTGTTTGGTATGCTTATGTAGCAGGTGGCTTTGGAGAGCATGGTATGCATGTGTAGCCTGTGGTGTGCGAAACTCTGGGTTATGCATCTATAGCAGGTGGTGTATGGAGTGTGTGATATGCACGTGTAGCACATGGAGTGTGGAGTGTGTGGTATGCATGTGTAGCATGTGGTGTGCAGAGTTGTAGTATCCCTGTGTAGGATGCAGTGTGTCTGAGTCTGTGGTATGCGAGTGTAGCACATGGTGTGTGCAGTCTGATATGCATGCTTAGCACATGCTGTACATAGTGCATGGTATGTGTCTGTAGCATATGGTGTGTGAGAGTCTGTGGTGTATGTGTGTAGTACATGCTGCGCACAATGTGTGGTATGCATGTGTAGCACATGCTGTTCTGAGTGTGTTATGCCTGTGTAGCAGGGTTTGTACAGAGTGTGTGGTATGTGTGTAGCATGTGGTGTGTGTAGTGAGTGGTATGCATGTGAAGCTCCTGTTATGAGGAATGTGAGGGGTGCGCATGTTGCACATGGTGTGTGAGACTCTGTGTTATGCATTTGTAACACATGGTGTGCAGATTGTGTGGTATGCGTGTGCAGCATGTGGTGTGCGGAGTGTGTGTATATGCATACCACAGACTCTCACACACCATGTGCTCCACATGCATAACAAACACTCCACCCACCATTTGCTATACACGCATGCCACACATTGTGTGCATGACGTGCTACACACACATACAACACACTCCATACACCACGTGCTACACATGGATACAACACACTTCATACACTATGTGCTCCACACACATACCACACACTCCACATATGATGTGCTACACAGGCATACCACAGACTCTCACAAACTGCATGCTACACACAGATACCACAACTCTCCACACCATGTGCTACACACACATCTCTACACTTCGCACACCATGCTCTACACATGCATACCACACACTCCACACAACATATGCTACACATGTGTACCAAGCCCTCCACACACCACGTGCTACACATGTATCACAAGCACTCTCCTCACCACATTCTACAGACGCTTACCACAGATGCTCACACAACACATGCTACACATGCATACCACAGACTCTCACACCCTGCATGCTACACATGCACACAGCACACTCCACACACCACATGTTACACATTCATACCACCCACTCTGCACACCATATACTACCGACACATAGCACAGAGTCTCACACACTATGTGATATACACTCATACCATGCACTTCGTACATCACGTGATACACACACACCAGAGACTTTCACACACCACATGGTACGCACACATACCACACACATTGCAGAATACGTGCTACACAATCATAGGACACACTCCATAAACCACTTGCTACACCTGCATACCACACACTCTGCACACCACGTGCTACACACACATAATACACAGTCCACGCACCACGTGCTACACACACATACCACAGACTCTCACACAGAGCGGGCTACACACACATACCATATACTCTGCACACCACGTGCAACACATGCATACCACACACTCCAAAGACCACATGCTACACACACACCACACAGTCCACACATCACATGCTACACAAGCATACCACAGACACTAACATACCATGTGCTAAACATGCATATCACACACTAGCACACATGTGCTACAGAAATATACCACAGATTCTCACACACCACTTCCTACACACGCATACCATACACTATGCACACCATGTGCTACACACACATACCACACCCCTCACTCATCATGTGCTACAAATGCATACAACACACTCCATACACCACGTGCTATGCATGCATAACACACAATCCTCACAACACCAGGTACCACATAGTGTCACACACCACGTGGTATATGCATCCCTCACAATCTGCACACCACCTTCTACACAGACAAACCACAGAGTGTCACATACCACGTCCTAGACATGCATACCACACACTCTGTGCACCGCATGCTACAAATGCATACAACAGAGTCTCCCACACCACTTGCCACACATGCATAACACACATGTGGCACACCATGTGCTACACACGCATACCACACACTCAGTATACCATATGCTACACATGCATACCACAGAGTCTCAAAACCCAAATGCTACACACGCATATCACAAACTCTCACACACCACGTGCTACACATGCATACCCACATTCTCACACACCATGTGCTATACATGCATATCATGCCCTCTGCAAAACACATGCTACATAAGCATACCACAGAATCACACACACCACATTCTACACATGCATACCAAACACTACGCACACTATATGCTACATAGGCAAACCACACACTTCGCAAACCACATGCTACACACACATATGATGACTCCACACACCACATGCTACACATGCATACCACGCACTCCGCACAACACATGCTACCATACATACCACAGAGTCTCACGCAACAGGTTTTACACATGAATACCACAGAGTCCCACACACCAGATGCTACTAACGCATACCACGCACTCTGCACACCATGTGCTACAGATGCATATCACAAATTCCACATATGACATACTACACACAGAAACCATAGACTCTCACACACCAAGTGATACACACGCACACCACGGACTCTGCACAGCAGTGCTACACATGCATACCAGTCTCGCACACCACGTC
>MPIZ01001000.1:223075-233784 GCA_003258685.1 Prolemur simus | reverse complement strand
TGGCTGAGAGAGAGCGCACATGAGACACACACATACCACAGACTCTCACACAGAGCGGGCTACACACACATACCATATACTCTGCACACCACGTGCAACACATGCATACCACACACTCCAAAGACCACATGCTACACACACACCACACAGTCCACACATCACATGCTACACAAGCATACCACAGACACTAACATACCATGTGCTAAACATGCATATCACACACTAGCACACATGTGCTACAGAAATATACCACAGATTCTCACACACCACTTCCTACACACGCATACCATACACTATGCACACCATGTGCTACACACACATACCACACCCCTCACTCATCATGTGCTACAAATGCATACAACACACTCCATACACCACGTGCTATGCATGCATAACACACAATCCTCACAACACCAGGTACCACATAGTGTCACACACCACGTGGTATATGCATCCCTCACAATCTGCACACCACCTTCTACACAGACAAACCACAGAGTGTCACATACCACGTCCTAGACATGCATACCACACACTCTGTGCACCGCATGCTACAAATGCATACAACAGAGTCTCCCACACCACTTGCCACACATGCATAACACACATGTGGCACACCATGTGCTACACACGCATACCACACACTCAGTATACCATATGCTACACATGCATACCACAGAGTCTCAAAACCCAAATGCTACACACGCATATCACAAACTCTCACACACCACGTGCTACACATGCATACCCACATTCTCACACACCATGTGCTATACATGCATATCATGCCCTCTGCAAAACACATGCTACATAAGCATACCACAGAATCACACACACCACATTCTACACATGCATACCAAACACTACGCACACTATATGCTACATAGGCAAACCACACACTTCGCAAACCACATGCTACACACACATATGATGACTCCACACACCACATGCTACACATGCATACCACGCACTCCGCACAACACATGCTACCATACATACCACAGAGTCTCACGCAACAGGTTTTACACATGAATACCACAGAGTCCCACACACCAGATGCTACTAACGCATACCACGCACTCTGCACACCATGTGCTACAGATGCATATCACAAATTCCACATATGACATACTACACACAGAAACCATAGACTCTCACACACCAAGTGATACACACGCACACCACGGACTCTGCACAGCAGTGCTACACATGCATACCAGTCTCGCACACCACGTCATACACACACATACCACACACTCCATACACCATGTGCTACACATACATAATGGAGACTCTGCACACCACATGCTACACACACATATGACACACTTTGAACACCACTTGATACAGACATACCATACCGTGCACACACCATGTGCTACACACACATACCACAGACTCCATACACCATATGCTAGACATGACTAATACACACTCCACAAACCATGTGCTACACACACATACCACAGATTCTCAATTGCCACATGCTCCACATGCATACCGTCCACTCTGCACAGCACGTGACACAGAAAAATACCACATACTCTCAGGCACTATATGCCACACACATATTCCAGACTGTCACACACCACTTGCTGCACATGCATACCACACACTCTGCACACCACGTGCTAAATAAGCATACCACAGATTCTAACATAACACATGCTACACATGCATACCACACCCTCAGCACACATGTGCTATAGATGCATCTCGCACACCACGTGAAACACAAGCATACTACAGACTCTGATACACCATGTGCTACACACACATACCATACACTATGCACACCCTGTGCTACATAGGCATACTTCACAATGCACATACCA
The DNA here is from genome assembly GCA_003258685.1 of Prolemur simus. Lineage (NCBI taxonomy): Eukaryota > Metazoa > Chordata > Mammalia > Primates > Lemuridae > Prolemur > Prolemur simus. Next base: position 231,949 of record MPIZ01001000.1, on the reverse strand, counting down.
TGTCCTACACACGGCTACCACACACTCTGCATACCACATGATGAACATGCATAATGCACAGTCTGCATACCATGCACTACACACACATACAAAGACTCTGAACTCCATGTGCTACACATGCACCCCACGCACTCCACACACCACGTGCTACACACGCATACCACAGAGTCTGACACACCATGTGCTACACTTGCATACCATGGACTTTCACACACCATGTGATACACACACATACCACACCCTCTGCACTCCATGTTCTACACATGCATACCACACACTCCACACACACGTGCTATGGATGCATACCACAAGTCTCACACACCACGTGATACACATGCATACCACAGACCCTTATACAACACATGCTACACACGCATGTCACAGATTCTCACACACCACCTGCTTCACATGCATACCATACAAAATGCACACCATACATTATGCACACCATGTGCTACACAGGCATACTTCACAATGCACATACCACGTCCTACACATGCCTCTTACATACTCTGCACACCACATGCTGAATACGCATACCACACAGTCCACATATCACGTGATACACACGCATACCAAGACTCTCAATTCCATGCGCTACACACATACCAAATGCACTCTGCACACCATGTGCTACACACGCATACCACACACCCCGCACACCACGTGCTACAGATGCATACCACAAACTCTCACAAAACATGTGCTACACAGGCATAGCACACACTTCGCAGACCACCTGCTACACATGCATACCACAGATCTCACACACCACATGCTACATGTGCATACCATGGACTCTCATACACCATGTACTACACACACGTACTACACATTCTTCTTGCTCATATGCTACACAGGCATACCACACACCATGTGCTTCACATGCATACCACACAATATGGACACCATGTGCTACACTTGCATGCAAAAGAGTTTCACACACCTTTTGCTACACATGCATACAACAGGTTCTAACACACCAAGTATTAAACATGCATACCCCACATTCCACACACTAAGTGCTACTCATGCACACGAGAAACTCCGAACAACATGTTCTACACATTCATACACCACACTTTGCACATCACATGCTATAGTAAAATATCACACTCTCACACACCTCTTGCCACACACGCATGCCACAGACTCTCATACAGCACGTAATATACATGCATACCACACACTCTGCACACCACTTGCTGCACATGAATACCACACACTGTGCACAACATGTGATACACACGAATAAGACAAACTCCACACACCACATGCTACACATGCATACCACACACTCCACACACTACGTGCTACACATGCATATGACAGAGTCTCACACACCATGTGCTACACAAGCTTATCCCTTCACTCCACACACCACATGCTACACACATACCACACCCTCCACACACCACATACTACACACCCATACCACACACTCCACACATCACATACTGCACATGCATACCACAAATACTCACACACCACATACACGTGCATACAACAAACTCCACATGCCACATAATACACACACACCACACACCACACACACTCACACAACACATAGTACACACACATACCACACACTCCACACACCACTTACTACATATGCATACCACACACAAAACACCTACAACACATGCATACCACACACTCTCACACACCACATACTACACAGTCATAGCACACATTCCACCCACCACACAGTGCACACCGATACCATACACTCCAAACACAAATACTACACATGCATACAACACACAACCACCACATACTACACACTCATACCACCCACTCTACACATCATATACTACACACACATTCCACACACAGTCACACACCACATACCACACACAGTCACACATCACATACTACACAAAAAACACACTCCTTACACCACACACTGCACACCCGTACCACACATACTCACACAACACATTCTAGAGATGAATACCATACACACTCACAAACCAATTCATACACTCACATACCACACATTCCACACACCACATACCACACACCCACACCACACACTCCACACACCACGTACTATACACACATACCACAAATATGCACTCACCACATACTACACACGCATACTACACACTCCACACACCACATAGTACCCAGGCATACCACACACACAACACATATGACACACTCATACCACATACACTCACACACCACATACTACACACGCATTCCAGACACTCTGCACACCACATGCTACACACCAATACCACACACACACGCCACATACTACATAAGCATGCCACACACTCCACACACCACATACTACACACGCATACCACACACACTCACACACCACATACCACACTTGCATACCACACACTCTCACACATCACACAGTACACACATATACCACACAGACTCACACACAACATACTATGCACACATACCACACACTCCACACACCACATACTACACACCAATACCACACACACACCACATACTACATAAGCATGCCACACACTCCACACAGCACATCCTACACACACATACCACACACACTCATACAACACATACTACACACACATACCGCACACACAACACATACTACACAATCATACCACACACTCCACACACCACATAGTACCCACACATACCACACTCTCCACACACCACGTACTACACATGGATACTACTCACACTCACACACCATATACTACACACACATACCACACAGTCCACACACCACATACTACACACACAGACCACGCACACTCACACACCAGATACTACACACCCATACCACACACACACAGCAAATACTGCACAAGCATACCACACACTTCACACACAACATACTACCCACACATGCCACACACTCTACACACCATGTAGTATACATGCATACCACACACACTAACACACCACATACTACACATGCATACCCCTCACACACCACATATTACACACACATATCACACATTCCAAACACTGTGTACTGCACACCAAAACCACAAACACTCACACACCACATACTACACATGCATACCTCACACTCCTCACACCACATACTACACACCCATATCACACACACTCACACAATGCATACTAAACAGGCATGCCACACACTCCAGACACCACATACACATGAATATCACACACTGCACACATGACATACTACACACCCATACCACACACACTCACACACCACATACTACACACACATACCACACACTCACACAACAGATACTGCACACACATACCACACACACTAACACACCGTATACTACACACACACATACCACACACACTCACACACTACATACTACACACTCATACTACACACTCCCCACATGACATACTACACACACCATTCTCTTCAAAGGTAATTCACTCAGTGGAGTGAAAATCAGAAAATTGCTGTCTTTTCACACAGCTGCAGAGAAAAGATGGCACCAAAATCAATCAAACACACTTTCTCCCATCTGAGCAAGCACACCATAGGGTCACATAGGCAGAGGAATGGGCTGTCTTCCCACTCTATCGTTTTCTACCTTTCATTGTGGCTTTTTCTTTAGTGGATAGAGGAGGAGACACAGGGGGTCTGCTGGCTTGTGAGTAAGTTTATTATCCTCTGTGAGTATAAATACACAACACTACCTAAGTGAAGGAACATGCTGGTGTTTCATGTCATTTGCCTCAATGCAGGGCAGATGCTAGTCTTTGCAGACCTCTTCATGACCAACAGGACGTCGTCTCAGAAATGGACTCATCTTATCCCTCCCTGCTGAGGAGATTCTGTACCTCGTCGGTGTCACAGTATAGTCTGCCTAGGCATCTATAACACGTGTGGCAACAGCCTTGATGGGTCTGCCATGAGAACGAACTCAAGCGGCCCAGGGGTGGGGTGGGGGCTACAGGTGCTGAAGAAGTCAGCTGAGTGAAGGAATGTCACAGGATTCAGAGTGCCATTGTTTGGCTGAGAGGCAAGCATGGCAGAATTTGAAAGGCTAACATTGTCCGTGCCTTCTGTCTGTCTGTTAATACAGATCATACAGCCCTTTCCAAGCATTGATTTCTCCAAAGGCCGGAAGTATTCCAAGTGGCCACACCGTGGGTTTTCTACACCACACGTCACCCACTCTGACCAAGCTGGAGGACAGTGTTTGCTTTGGCCTTACATCATGGTAAAAGAGTCATGCCACAGCAGTGACCATGTCCATCAATGTTGTCAGCACTCAGCTTCACAGTCCCACCATTCAGATGAACCTGGATGGCTACTCCATGTCATTATTTGCCAAATGCAAGCCACTGCCCACTACCCACCCTAAATACCCCATCCCCCATTTTACCACCACAACTCTTCATCCCCAGGGGCCCTCTGTGGTGGTGCATCCCTATCTGTCCATCTACCTCTTTGGCGGGGTGGGGGCAGGAGGCACATGAGTAGGCTGGAGCATCCCCACCTGCCCTGAAAGTTGCAGATGATTGAGGACAACGGAGCCTGCACAGTAGGGAGGGTGCTGGGTCCATACCTCAGGGTGGACGGGTCCAATACACCCCCACCCTCAGGCCAAGCCAGGCCAGACCAGGCCTGGGCACTTCCTACCTCCCTCCCAAGAGGGTCTGTTTAGCAGCCTCCTTGGACTTGGCCGAAAAGAAGACAGAAAGTAAGGTGGCATCCTCCTCATAGCAGAAGTGGTGGTTCTCAAAGCATTTGGGGGGCAACCTGATTTGCGTTACAAATAGTAGGGGACTGATATATTGCCCCGGCCTTAGACAAACAGACAGAAGACAAACTTTCTCTCTCTTCCTCTCCCTCTCCCTCTCCCCTCCTTCTCTCTAACTCCCCCCCCAACACACACATACCAATCCAGTTTGTAAGCTGGACACTAGCTAGGTTGGGGTCAGAGATGAAAGTTTTTTAATAGTAGAGAAGCCCCAGGCTATGAGGGCTACTAAGTGAAGCTTCAACTTCGAAGGGATCAGACCCTTATACACGTCAAGGAGGCTATGATTGAAGGGACTCCCCCCAGGGCAAGTCCATCTGTGAAGCCAGGCTAGCTAGGGGTTCCCCTCCCTGCCTCCAGGCAGAAGCACAACACTCAGTATCTCGGAAATGTCATGTGGGGATGAGATGAGACTCATCCTGGGAGCCAGCAAATTCCTACAGGCCTCTCCTCATGGACCTTTCTGCCAGGGCTCTGGCCTGAGGGGAGAGTGTGGGGGTGGAGGAGACTAGCCAGTGCCTGGGTACATGCTCCCTCCCTCAGAAAATTTATTTCCTTCTGGAGACATTCTGTGACCAACCCCTGAATTACTTTTTTTCTTTTTTTCCTCTGTAGTCTAGATGGCCCATCCTCTGGTAAACCATTAACCACCGTTTGGACATTTTGAGGTCATGGCCAGTTATTTTGCTACAACACCTATGGCCACGAGGAACATTTTAGTTCATGGATCCCTATGCTCCAGTATGTTTATTTCTCACGTCCTCAATTTTTCCTTTTTTAGGCTGCAATGAAGATAGATATTTCATAAAACTGACCATCTTAACCATTTTTAAGTGCACCATTCCGTGTTATTCAATAAACTTCCAAAGGTCATAGAAACATTACTGACTTCTGTCTCCATTCCTTCTTTCACATCATCAGAAAGAAACATGCAAAAACCACATAACCCTCGGGGAAGTCTTCTCAGTCAGAATAGGTGGCACTCGCCACTGGGTGGGGAGGTGGGGGGCAGGGTGCAGGCACTGCAGGCACCACAGCCACTGCCTGCCCATCTGTGTGTATGCCTTCGATCAGAAGCATCTTTGAGTCACGAGCCATCCGTGTCCAGACAGACCCTTGATCTTTCAAGGGTGAGATCCCTTTTTGCCCACCCACCCTGGCTCCTTCATGCTGCTGCTGGAACACGTGGATGGTTTCCTGCCACAGGGCTAGGGATGGGAAGTGAATAGCTCCCTCTGTGCTTAGAGCTTATGTGGATGAAAATCCACCCCAACTGATCTTCTCAGGTTTGCCCCAGTGGGAGCCAACAGCTTCACACTGACTCCAGAGTTCCAAAACAGTTCCACCGGGCAGGTCATGCCAGCGTCCATTTTGTCCAGGCTGGGAGACAGTAGGAGGAGGTCGGTCTCTCTTAGCTGCTCTCCAAATGTATATTATTTCTGAATGACTAAAAGTAGAGAAATCTCTCCAGAAATAAGCACATCTAGAAACTGGGACATACATCACGGATATCCCATCTCTCTAAACCGCTTACTCATCTGGAAGATGGGTAGAAAAGATAGACATGAGGCCTGGTGCGGTGGCTTATGTCTGTACTCTTAGCACTCTGGGAGGCCAAGGTGGGCTGATAGTTTCAGCTCAGGAGTTCGAGACCAGCCTGAGCAAGAGCGAGACCCTGTTTCTACTAAAAAGGAAAGAAATTATATGGAGAGCTAAAAGTATATATAGAAAAACTAGCCAGGCATGGTGGTGCATGCTTGTAGTCCCAGCTACCCGGGAGGCTGAGGCAGGAGGATCGCTTGAGCCCAGGAGTTTGAGGTTGCTGTGAGCTAGGCTGATACCATTTCACTCTATCCTGGGCAACAGAGTGAGACTCTGTCTCAAGAAAAAAAAAAAAAAAAAAGAAGAAGAAGAAAGAAAGAAAATATAGACGTGGGAATTTAGACACAGATCAATCCAGCATGACGATCCACAGGAAGAGTGGTCTGTCACTTAGATTGTAGTTTTCCCACATGATCGACAGTCATTTTGCAGTCCACGGATAGTCAATCATACCATGAGAAAAGTGTGAATTTTTATGGTCTTTGGATTCCATGTCATGAGGTGGGGAGATATTCTCTTCCCTACATGAGAGCTGAATGTTAAAAACAATCAATGTCACAGAGCTAGAACATAGAATGGCCATTACCAGCAGCCGGGAAGGGCAGCATGGGGTGGGGGTGAGGTTGGGTGGGTAAAGTGGGGATGGCTCATGGGTGTGAAACTATAGTCAGATAGAACAAATGAATAAAATATCAATGAGCACGACAAAGTGACTTGGAGGAACCATCAATTCAGTAGGGTATAATCTGAAACAACTCCAAAGAGTGGAATCGGAATGTTTCTGACACAAAGAAATGTTAAATGCCTGAGGTGAGGGGTACCCCAATTACCCTGATTTGATTAATTAACATTATATTGCTGTAAGGAAACATCACATGTACCCTATAAAGACAGAGCATTATGAGGTCAGATGAGGTGGTTCACGTCTGTAGTCCTAGCACATTGGGACGCAGAAGCAGGGGGATTGCCCGAGTTCAGCAGTTTGAGAGGATCCCAAGCAATATGCTGAGACCCCATCTGAAAGAAAAAGAAAGAAATAAAGAAGAAAGAAAGAAAGAAAGAAAGAAAGAAAGAAAGAAAGAAAGAAGGAAGGAAAGAAAAAGAAAAAGAAAAAAAGAAAGGGGGGAGAGAGAGAGAGAAAGAAAAAAAGAGAGAGAGAAAAAAAAGAAAAAAGAAAACAATTAAAAAGTCACTACCAGATCTGTCCTTCAGTACCCAGAAGCGTGATGATTGGGTGTTCATGCACAGGTGTGAGACATGTCTTCTCCCTCATGCTGTGTTTCGTCCACACACACATCACCCATCTGCCATGCAAAAAGCAGAAAAAGAGAGAAATACATGAAAAAGGAAAAAGGGAGACAGGGAGAAAGAGGAAGAAAGCAATTTAAAAAAAAAAAGAGACAAAAGTCACAGTGAGAAGGAAGAATACTGAGCCCAGAGCAATACCTAGTGACCATGCAATCACCAGCACCCTACAGCTCCGATTTGCCAGAGACATCTGGTGGGCCCCAGGGCACTGTGCCAAGGGAGGCCGAGGGCAACATGTGGTCAACCCAGGGCCATAGCATCTGCAGCTGATTCCCAGGCGGGAACACAAGCCCAGGGAAACTCATTCTCAGCACGGGGCAGGGAGGGGAGTGGAGGGGAAATATTTGCAAAGTCACACCAGATCCCTTTCTAGTTCATAAACGTGGTGATTATGTGTTCACATGCATGTGTGAGATTTGCCTACTGGTGTGTCGGCACATCACCCATGTGTCATGAAACCATGAATACAGGGGAATAAAAGGGGGGCAGGAAAAGGCAAAGAGAGAATAAATACAATGAAAGGGCCAAAAAGAAATTTACACTGTTGGTCACATAGTAGGGGTGTGAGAGCAAGTCAAGAAACCACAGACAGAAACTCTGAGAGGAGAGGGACGCTCCAGTGCACCCCTCGCCCCTTGCCCCGTGCTGGAAGAATACCAATTGGAGGGTGACTCATAGGGCCAGTGGAGCCAAAGAGACCAGAGAACCTCTCCATCACGATGGCTGCCACAGTCCAGACATATGGTCAACCAGACAACACATACGGAGGCTGCATGCACCAACAACATCTGGGTGACCAGCCAGAGTGACCATTGCCCAAGTTGTGGGGTGACTAAAGTCACCCCAGGTCCCAGGGTAGTTTGTGAGCATGATGATTCCATGTTTTTGGATGAAAAAAGGAGCAGTGGGGTATAAAGAAAGGAAGAGAGAGGAAGCAAGAAGAAATAAAAAGTCACAACTTTGGCCACATAGTAAGGAAGGGAAGGAGAGGGAGTCGACATGCTGCAGGTGCATAGCCTTCTCATGGTGACCCCTTCCCTAGTGTCAACAAGGCCACCCCACATTGTGATGGGGACATCTGGTTGAACCTGTGGACCATGGCATCCGCATGTGGCACCGGCAGATGGCCTGCTGGTCGACCTCGATTCACTGGGGAAGAGGGTGCAGGCAGTGGAGGCAGGTGGGGTCTGGACCAAATGACCCCTCTGCTGCTGCAGCAGGGGACAGGGAAGCAGCACCCGGATGGCCACCCTTACCAGGC
>MPIZ01001000.1:125575-220575 GCA_003258685.1 Prolemur simus | reverse complement strand
CCCTCTTCATCCTCTGCCTCCAGAGGAGACCAGATTCCCCCCACCAACAGACCACCCTCCTTCTCCCCAGGCACACAGGCATCCCCTCGACCAGGCAGAGACCAGCCAAGACAGGGCTTCAACCACATTCTAAGCCACATGTCCAGGCCCAGGAAACACAGAATGGCAGTGGGCCACAGCAAACCCAAGGGTGGGCACACAATGGCATATGACACCACGGTGTCCCAGGGGTCACCAATGGGGCATGTATCCTTGGGGTGCAGTACCAAACTGACAATACAGTGGGTAAATGGCACAGCCCCTTGTACACACAATGCACCTTTGGTTGGCAACACCAGGGAAGAGGGGAAGAAGAGGGGTCATGGTGGAGCCAGGCCAGACCACCAGGCTGCCACTGAAGGCAGGCGGCAAAAGACAGCAACCCAACAGACACAACACCCTCACACAGCCAAACCTTGTCCCCAAACCCCAGCGCCAACCAGCCAAGACACACCAAGGCACACGATGGGCAAATGAACCCCCCCATCGGGTTCTCCCAGGCAAACCACAAGAAGGGGGAAGGCCTGCCCACACACAGCACAAGGCAACTCTTGAGAGGATAGCACCGTGGAGGCCACAGGGGAAAGCTGAGGGTGAGAAAGCCCTCCTGGCCTCTCTCCCTCATGACAGGCAGTGGTGTGACCCCACCACAATCCCCCACCCCACGCACCAATGGCAGGCCTAACGTGGGGGTATCAGACAGAAGAGGTCACATCACCAAGGTCTGCACTTAAGGGGACAGAGGGCCCCCTTAGCAGGGCCCTGCAATAGAAAACCTCAGGCACATGACCCAGTGGAGGCCCTGAAGCACAACCCAGGGGGCAAGTGATTAATCTCCAAGCAACACTCAGACAGGCATAGACATGGGAGGAACCTGGGGCCACAAGTGCATTCAAAGTGTCGATGATCAATGTGTCCTGCAATTCATATTAATTCTCACAGCTAGCTGCATTTTTCGATGCATGAGCTGAGTGATCCACCGCTAAGAGTCGTATGAGGTTTGATGGGCAAGGGCCTCCACGGAGTGAGGCCCTACCTGGCAAATGTCCCCCCCCCCAAGGAGGAGGGAATTGCCTCAGGCCGGCCAGTCAAGATGACAGGACCAGACTCCAAAGGGTCAGAAGTTCTCACACAGGGCACATGGCATGCAGGCACAGACACCCACGTGGCATGTAAGAACGGATGCAACAACGACCACCAAGGACAAGTTCCCTTTTCCATGACCACCACCAATGACCCGTGGCACATTACATACATATGCCTGGCACCCCAGCACAGGGGTAGAGTCTGGGTGACATGGGAGGAGCAGGGCAGGAGGAAGGCTTGGGGTCTGCCGTGGCAAGGCCAGGCCTTCCAGACCTCCACCCCCTCCACCCAAACAACGACAGACCCACCGCCCAAACCCACAGTGCAGACAGGCAACCCCCAGGGGTCTTTAAACCTCCACACCAGAACATGCTAGGTACCTGGACAGGGGGAACAAATGGGGAGGTACAACAGTGGCATGCACCCTTCACCAAAAATGGCTGGCCACACCAACACCACCATCTTGCTATTTCCAGCCGCAGCTGCTCACAGGGCACCACGTCCCACAGTGCTACCACTGTCCATGATGGGGCACACAACCCCTCCACCCACCATATGAATGGACGGCAGATGACCGGCAGGGGGGGAGGGGCGGAACTCATCCCAGGCCAGTGGCAGCAGGAGATGACAGAATGTGGCAGGGCCCCCTGGTGGCAGAGTCTCCAGCGACCCCCTAGAACTGCAGCAAACTCCACAGGGAAGGGAACACCGCACCCTCAACGCGTATCATGAGAGATGTGCTAAAGGTGGTCCACACTGTAGGCAGTCACGGACAGCACCATAAGGCAGGGGCCAGCAGGGTGGCAAGAGGGGCACACACACACAGCCCCAAACCTCAAACCACCCTAGCAGGAGAGACGGGGGTCCAGGATGGCAATGGCCCTTGCACCGCACACGTGAAGAAAGACACACACGACTGGCCACAAATCGATCGCTAACTTGGTAACAGGCCCCGCAGTCTCTCATTAATGATCCTTCCACAGGTTCACCTACAGAAATTTTGTTATGACTTTTACTTTTTCTAGATAGTCAAGTTTGACTGTCTCCTCAGCGCTCCACCAGAGCCATGGGCTGACCCCGGCGGGGCCAGCCCAAGGGCCTCAGTAAACCATACAATTGGTAGTAGCGACAGGCAGCGTGTATAAAGGGCAGAGACTTAACACAAGCTTATGACCCACACTTACTGGGAATTCCTTGTTCATGGGGAATCATCAGATTCCCTATTCCCCATGAAAAATGGGGTATAACAGGCTACCTGCACCAGCCAGTCAGTGTACTGTGCGTGCAGCCCCAGACTTCTAAAGGCATCACAAACCTTTTATTGCTCAATCACGGATGGCAGAACACCATTTGTCCCTCTAAGAAGTTGTGGATGCTGACCACTCAGGGGTCATGTAACTAGTTAGCATGCCAGAGTCTCATTCATTATCGGGATTAACCAAACAAATCACTCCACCAACTAACAATAGCCATGCACCACCACCCATGGAATTGAGAAAGAGCATTCCATCTGTCAATCCTGTCCGTGTCAGGGCCAGGTAAGGTTTCCCGTGTTAAGTTAAATCAAGCTGCAGGCTCCACTCCTGGTGGTGCCCTTCCATCAAATTCCTTTAAGTTTCAGCTTTGCAACCATACTCTCCCTGGAACTCAAAGACTTTTGTTTTCCAGAAGCTGCCCAGCAGGTCATGGGAGTAAAGCCACCACATCACCAGATGTCATCGTTCATGCTCAGAACTACGACGGTACCTGATCATCTTCAAACCTCTGACTCTCATTCTTAATTAATGAAAACCTTCTTGGCAAATACTTTAGTTCTGCTCCGTCTTGTGCCAGTCCAAGAATTTCACCTCTAGCAGCACAATACGAATGACCCCAGCCATCCCTCTTAATCATGGCCTCAGTTACAAAAACCAACAAAGTAGAACCACAATCCTATTCCATTGTTCCTAGCTGCAGTATCCAGGAGGCTCGTACCTGCCTTGAACACTAATTTTTTCAAAGTAAACACTTTGGGCCCCACAGGACACTCAGCTAAGAGCATCAAGGGGGCAACGAGAGGCAAGGGGCAGGGACGGGTGGTGGCTCACCTTGCAGCAGACCACCCATCCACTCCCAAGGTCCAGCTATGAGGGTTTTAACTGTAGCAACTTTAATATACACTACTGCAGCTAGAATTACCATGGCTGCTGGCACCAGGCTTGCCCACCAATGGATCATCGTTAAAGGATTTAAAGTAGACTCATTCCAATTACAGGGCCTCGAAAGAGTCCTGTATTGTTATTTTTCCTCACTACCTCCCCGGGTTGGGAGTGGGTAATTTGTGCAGCTGCTGCCTTCCTTGGATGTGGTAGTCATTTCTCAGTATCCCTCTCCAGAAATGAACCCTGATTCTGCATCACCTGTAGTCACCATGGTAAGCACGGCTACTACCATTGAAAGTTGATAGGGCAGACATTCATATGGGTCATTGCTGCCACAGGGGGAATGCAGTCATTATGAGGTTATCTAGAGTCAACAAAGCTGCCTGTACCTGCCCAGCGGCCGGGGCCGGGGAGGAGCTCACCAGGTTGGTTTTGATCTGATAAATGCACACCCCCCCCATGAAGGGGGTCAGCACCTGTTGGCATGTATTAGCTCTAGAATTACCACAGTTATCCAAGTAGGAGTGGAGTGAGCGACCAAAGGAACCATAATTGATTTAAAAAGCCATTCACAGTTTCACTGTACCAGCCTTGTGTACTTAGACATGCATGGCTTAATCTTTGAGACAGGCATATGCTACTGGCAGGATCAACCAGGTAGAAGCGAGCACGGTGAGCCAAGAAACATACCCCCCCACACAAGGACAGCCATTCTCGCCAGCCTCTTTTTGTGGCCAGGTGTTACAAGACACATAAGGGCAGGGAAGCCTGGAGGGGAGCGGAGCAGGGGGCTAGATGGGGAGGAGGAGGGTAGTGCAGAGAAAAACCCCACCCTGATGCCCTGGCCCACGCCTGCCATGGTGGACCACCCAGGCACCCATGAGCCCAGCCGTGAAGGCAGGGCACCCCAGTGCACAGGTGCAGAGAATGTGCAGCTCTGGGGGCAGGGTGATGGCCCCTGCAGTGACTCGGACTACCGGGAGGACGGGCACGTGGGCACAGAGAGAGGGGCTTGGTGCCCAAACCATGCAGCCAGTCAGCACCATGACCATAGCCACTTGTGTCTGACCCACACGGAATGATGCTAGGGTGGGGCCAAAGCTGTAATGTCCCTGCTGCCGGCCTCCATGCCTGGTCTGTAAGGGTACCACAGTTTGTCAGTGAAGAGAGACCACCAGACCCACACGGTCAAGCACGGGAACCCGCCAACCGGGGGAAAAAGGCCACCACAGGGGATGACGGCGCCCCTCACAGCATTGACATGCAACAACACCGTGGGCAAGCGGGTGGCCATTGCTGTACCATGAGAGGGGCAGCTACAGGCACACGTGAGCAATGCACACTGGGACATGAACCCCCGGATAAGAAAGCCGGAGGGAATAGGTCGAGACCTCTCAAGGTGGCATCAAGCAGGTGGGCCCTCAGGCACGGCATAAGGGACAATGCAGCAAGGGGCCGCCGGCCACCACAGAGCCCAAGGGGGCAAGGTCAGATGACAAAACATGGGCCATGACACACACGGAATCTCACTGCCAGGGGCTTTGCTCACAAGGGCAGTCCCACGGCACTTAGGACGACCTGACCTGATGCACCTTCCCCGAACCCACCCATGGGCCTCACACGGCCTAGACCACTACCACCGCAGCACTGGCAAGAAGCTCTGGAGAAACCCTTTTAGTGCACGCACGTGCAACCTGCCCCCCCATGCATTTAGCCCCGCCATGCGGAGGCTCACCAACCGTTCAACCGAGGCCTGGCACCTGGGGGATGCTGTCCACGCCCTTGGTGGCAGGGCAACGTTCCCCAACACGGCCAGGTCATTATCGGGCAGCGCAGTGGGTCAAACACTCATCAGGGGTGGTCATCAGCCTTGAGGAAGACAGAGAGGGAGCGCCCTGTACAAGATGAAACAGTACAAGGGCGAGGTACCACGTCCAAAAGGAGGTGAGACCTCCGGCATGACCGGGCCACCGGGGAAACAACGTCATGGGATCCCACCTCCCCAAACTCGAGAGCGGTCCCACAAAGTGCCCCGGGCAACACCTGCCAAAGCCTTCGGCACCTCTCGACCATCCCATGGGCCACAGCCTCACCACCGAGGCATCCCCTGAGCGACTTCGCCCCTCAGTCCCCTACGTCACCATGCCTAATCCCATTCTCATCTGCTCCAGGGAGTCCCGTGCCCCCCTGGAATGACCCTAAGAGGGGGAGGCCCCAAGGCCAGGTGACCCCAAGCCAAAGTCCACATGTGCCACCATGGGAACACCAATCCATCTGCAGCCTGACACGGAGCGGGTGGAGAGCTGCACGCTCGCAGGGAAAGGGGGCATGTGATGGGCTCAACCCCTTCTCCCATGCCACACACACAGGGGCTCCCTTCAGGGCTGGAACACCGGCCTGGCCCGGCATGACTCTCCCCCAGCACCAGGGGGGGAGGTGCGGACTATATTTAGCAAAGAGTACCAGGGAGCCCCCACTGTGGGGGCTGGCAAACCGCTCCTCTCCATGGCGGGGTAGGAAGAGATTCTGCCCATGCACAACTGACAGTCGAAGGGGCAGCGGCTGACAACGCGCAGAGAGGGGGCAGGCTGGGGGATCCAGCAAACCCTAGAAGGGGACACACCTCCAGGATTGCTAGAGAAGATGCTTTCTGGCAGGAGGTGGATTGCCTCCCACCAGTGGAGGTGTTCAGGCACGCCAGCGGGGGGAGGCCTGCCATATGGGGAAAAAGTGCATGTGGCATCTCCTGAGCACCTGCCATTGGAGCCCCACAGCCAACTACAACCTCACTTCAAAGGGAACACTCTCCCGGTGGTACGGGAGAGGGATCAATGAGGCAGACCAGACCGCGTTAGAGGCCCCCCATGGGGCCAGCCAGCACCATGTCGCTGGCCGGCCCCACCAAGATCACCAGACGACCACACGACCTTGCAATAAACCCCTCTAGGGCAGGGGGAGCGAAGAGCACAAGCCATGTGCTCGCCTTTCAAAGTCCCCCATACACTTCGTGGGGCCACCAAGGCAACACACCCGCCCACCCACGTGGCACAGGGGAATGCCCCTTGGCTTACTGGCCTCAACCCCCCCTCAAGCAAACTGCTGGAGGGTGTACCCAACACAGCAGACACTGCAGTGGCGACCAGAGGAGGACGCCGGGAATGAGGACGACAACCACCACTTGGTTTAGGGAATCTTGGGGAACAACCCGGTGTGCTCCAGGGACACCACAAAAGGGCCACGCAGACCCAGCAGCCGAACACCCGGGGGGCCCTCGACCGCGTGGGCTGGAAGGTCCTCTGTCCTTCGCAGAGGGTTGACCCCACCAGGCAACAGCCACAGAGGAGCGAGGGCTACCCGCTGCGTCCAAAGGATCCACAACCCCCACCAAGGCCAGGAGGCCAAGGGCGGGGTGAGCAAGGTCCAGCCAGATAGTCTTGCACCTGCGCCTCCAACCCATCACTGGCAGGCAGGGTGGACAGATGAGGTGCCCACGGGCAGAACGAGAAGAGCGGCCCCCATTCACCAGGAACGGACCATCCCTCACCTGGCACGCAGCTTAAGGCCCAGGAGAGCCAAGGCCCAACCCCTCCAGCGACGGTTGCCAAAGGACAGCGTCCAAGTACTAACCTGGAGAAGGAAGTTGACGATATGAAGTGACCAAAAATACCACGCAGGGAGATGAGGATGAGACACTTGACCATGCCTGCTCCCCCGACACTCGGCGAGGCCACCTGTCCCCAGTGGGTCCCCAGTGCTAGCAGACAAGGGGCACTCAGGGACATCTGGTCGACCCCAAGGAACCCCCATGGTGGAGAGGGTCAGGGAGGCACTAGCCAGCCACCTGCACCACCCAGGGCCCGGTCCCCGGCCCCACCACAGGGACTTGTGGAGGAGAAAATATCGGGACGGGACCACCCGTCCCATGAATGAGCTTTTGAGAGGCTCAAGGGAAAGAAAAACAAGGTGAAGTGTGTGTACCATTTGTCTTGCCAAGAAAATTGTTGGAGCCAGGAAGAGCTGCCTTAGGGAAACTGGCTTTTCGTTTCTGCACATGCATTAAAATTCTTCTACTTAATGTGTCTTTTTTTCATAATAAAACATATAAACCATTAATATCTCCCCCACCAACCACCATGCTCCATTTTCTCGTCTGCCTTCCAACGCCCAAACTGCCTGGCCTGCTGTGGGAGGCCAAGAGTGTTAGGCCACACCTGCAGTGGGCACGGACACTTACCTGCAGGGAGCAGCTTCCACCTGTGGACCAGACCCTTTATACCACCTAAGGTCACATGTCCTGATTTTCTTGGCTCCTGAGGAAGGAAAGGAGTTGGCTTATTCAGGAATTCCTGAGCAGGATTGCTTCTAAAGCCAGGCACTGGCTGTGTCGGGGAGAAGAACAGAGGTTGCAGGTCCTGGTTAAGCCCTGTCCTGGCCAGTCCCATCAGCTCTCCCGATCACGGGTTGGAGACAGTGTCATGCAGGGGAAGGGAGCTGGTGTTGATTCAGGAATTATGGCCCTGCCAGTGACCAGCAGGGTGACTGCCCAAGTCATTTATCCTCTCTGAACCTCAGAGTCCTAATTTCCTAAATGGTGATGACAGGGTTTTCGCAAAGATCTGGTGGGTTAAGCCATCAAGACCCACTGACTCTGTCATATGTCTTGCCTGAATACTCAGGTAGAAGTTGTCTTTCCCATGTTCCCTCCTTGATACTCTCACAGCACAGTGTTTATACAGCTTGCAAGATACTGGCTCATGACAGTTTATGTGGTTTGTATTCTCTGCCAGACTATTGCTCCTGTGTGGAGTGTGTGTTATGTGTCTGTAGCACATACTTCACATTGTGTAGTATGTGTGTGTCACACATCATGTGTGGAGTGTGTGGTATGCATCTGTAGCACATTCTGTTTGTAGTGTATAGTATGCATGTGTTGCACATGATGTGCGGAGTGTGTGGTATGCTTATGTAGCAGGTGGCCTTCGGAGTGCGTTGTATGCATGTGTAGCCTGTGGTGTGCGAGACTCTGGGTTATGCATCTGTAGCAGGTGGTGTATAGAGTGTGTGGTATGCATGTGTAGCATGTGGTGTGCAGAGTTCTGATATCTGTGTGTAGGATTTGGTGTGTCTGAGTCTGTGGTATGCATGTGTAGCACATGGTGTGTGCAGTCTGACATGCATGTTTAGCATATGCTGTGCATAGTGCATGGTATGCGTCTGTAGCAGGTGGTGTGTGAGACTCTGTGGTATGTGTGTGTAGTACGTGGTGTGCACAGTGTGTTGTATGCATGTGTAGCATGTGCTGTTCTGAGTGTGTTATGCTTGTGTAGCAGGGTTCATACAGATTGTGTGGTATGTTTGTGTAGCATGTGGTGTGCAGAGTGCTTGGTATGTGTGTATAGCACATGGTGTGTGGAGTGCATTGTTTTTGTGTGTAGCACGTGGTGTGTGGAGTGCACGGTATTCGTGTGTAGCAAGTGGTGTCAGAGTGCATGGTGTGCGTCTGTAGCACATGGTGTGTGGAATGCATAGTATGCGTTTGTCGCACATGGTGTGTAGAGTGTGTGATATGTGTGTGTAACACATGGTGTGTGAGACTCTATGATATGTGTGTGCAGCACATGGTGTGCAGACTGTGTTTTATGCATCACTAGCATATCCTTGGCAATGTGTATGGTATGGGTGTGTCGCAAATGGTGTGCGGAGTGTGTGGTATATGTGCGTAGCACATGGAGTGTGGGGTGTGTTGTATGTGTGTGTAGCACATGGTGTGCAGACTGTGCTGTATGCATGTGTAGCAGTTGGTGTGCGGAGTGTGTCATATGCATGTGTAGCATGTGGTCTGTGGAGTGTGCGATATGCGTGTGTAGCTCATGCTGTATGAAACTCTCCATTATGCATGTGTAGCCTGTGGCATATGGAGTGTGTTGTATGCATGTGTAGCACGTGGAGTGAAGAGTGTGTGGTATGCATGTGTAGCATGTGGTGTGCAGGGTTTGGTATCCGTGTGTAGGATGTGCTGTGTGAGAGTCTGTGGTATGTGTGTGTAGCACGTTATGTGTTGAGTGTGTGGTATGTGTGTGTAGTATGTTGTGTATGCAGGGTATTATGTGTACTTAGCACATGGTGTGAACACTGCATATTCTAAATCTGTGCCACGTGGTGTGTGAGAGTCTGTGGTATGCTTGTGTAGGACCTGTTTACTGAGAGTCTGCGTTACACATGTGTAGCACGTGGTGTGAAGAGTGTGTGGTATGTGTGTGTAGCATGTGTTGTGCGAAGTGCATGTTATGTTTGTGTCTCACTTAGTGTGTGAGAGTCTGTGATATGCATCCGTTGGAAGTGGTGTGTGAGACTCTGTGTTATGCGTGTGCAGCACATGGTTTGTGGAGTGTGTGGTTTGCATGTATAGCCTGTCATGTGAGGAGTGTGTGGTTCTATGTGTAGCATGTGGTGTGTGGAGTGTGTGGTATTCGTGTATAGCAAGTGGTGTGTGAAGTGGGTGGTATGCACGTGTAGATCTTGGTGTATGAGACTCTGTGTTATGCATGTGTAGCACGTGGTGTATGGAGTGTGTGGTATGCATGTGTAGCATGTAGTGTGCAGAGTTTGGTATCCGTGTGTAGGATGCTCTGTGTGAAAGTCTGTGGTATGCCTGTGTGGCAAGTCATGTGTGGAGTGTGTGGTATATGTGTGTAGCCAGTGGTGTAGGCAGGGTGTTATGCATGTTTAGCACATGGTGTGAATATTGCATATTCTAAATCTGTAGCACATTGTATGTGAGAGTCTGTGGTATGCCTGTGTGGGACCTGGTTACTGAGAGTCTGTGTTACGCATGTGTAGCACGTGGCATGCAGAGTGTGCTGTATGTGTGTGTAGCATGTGGTGTGCGAAGGGCATGTTATGCTTGGTTGTCACATTGTGAGAGTCTGTGGTATGCATCTGTAGCACATGGTGTGTGAAACTCTGTGCTATGCAAGATGTCACACATGGTTTGTGGAGTGTGTGGTATGCGTGTATAGCATGTGGTGTGCGGATTGTGTGGTTCTCTGTGTAGCACATCGTGTGTGGAGTTTGTGGTATGCGTGTATAGCAAGTGGTGTGTGAAGTGTGTGGTATCCGTGTGTAGTATGTGGTGTGTGAGTCTCTGTGGTATGCATGTGTAGAGTGTCATGTGAGGAGTGTTTGTAATGTGTGTGTAGCACGTGTGTGTGAGAATGTGTTATGCATGTGTAGCATGTGGTGTGCAGAGTGCTTGGTATGCATGCGTAGCACATGGTGTATGGAGTGCATGGTATTCGTGTGTAGTACGTGGTGTGCGGAGTGTGTGGTATTTGTAGCACGTGCTGTGTGGAGTGCATGGTATTCATGTGTAGCATGGTCTTGGAGGGCATGGTGTGCATGTGTAGCATGTGATGTTCAGAATGCATAGTATGGGTGTGTCCCACATTGTGGGCAGAGTGTGTGGTATGTGTGTGTGTAACACATGGTGTGTGAGACACTGTGATATGGGTGTGTAGTACGTGGTGTTTGAGACTCGATGGTGTATGTCTGTAGCACTTGGAGTGAGGAGTGTGTGGTATGTTTATGTAGCACATGGTATGTGAGACTCTGTGGTATGGATGTATTAAACTTGTAGTGTGAGACTCTGTGGTATGCGTGTGTCACACTGGTTGTGCAGAGTGTGTGGTATGTGTGTGTAGATGTGGAATGAAGAGTGTGTGGTATGCCTATGTAGCACGTGGTGTGTGAGACATTGTGGCATGCATGTGTACCGCATGGTGTGTGGAGGGTGTTCAATGCATGTGTAGCACGTGGTTTGTGGAGTCTGTGTTATGCGTGTGTAGCACGTGGTGTGTGGAGTGTGTAGTATGCGTGTGTAGCACATGGTGTCCAGAGTGTGTGGTATGTGCGTTGCAAGTGGTTTTGTGTAGCGTGTGTAGCTCATGGTGAGTGAGAGTCTGTATTATGCATGTGTAGCACATGGTGTATGGAATGTGTGGTATGCATGTATAGCATGTGGAGTGCAGAGTGTATGGTATGCATATATAGCACATGGTCTTCAGAGTGTTTGGTATGCCTGTGTAGCCTGTGGTGTGGGAGAGTCTATGGAATGCTTGTGTATCACGTGGTGTGTGGAGCCTCTGGTATGCTTGTGTCACATTATTTGCAGAGTGCATGTTATGCATGTGTATCATGTGGTGTGTGAGAGTCTGTGGTATGTATCTGTATCATGTGGTGTGTGAGACTCTGTGCTATGCATGTGTAGCACATGGTTTTCAGAGTGTGTGGTATGCATCTATTGCATGTGGTGTGCAGAGTGTGCGGCATGCATTTGTAGTACATGGTGTTTTGAGTGTGTGGTCTGTGTGTGTATGACATGGTGTGCATAGTTTATGGTATGCGTTTGTAACACTTGGTGTGAGGACTGTGTGGTATGCATGTGTAGCACGCAGAGTGCAGAGTGTGTGGTATGCATGTATAATATATGGTGTTCAGAATGTTGTGTATGCATGTGTATCACTTCCTGTGTGGGGTGTGTGGTATGCATGTGTAGGAAATGCTGTGCAGAGTGTGTGGTATGTGTGTGTAGCACACGGTGTGTGAGAGTCTGTCATAAGGTCTGTAGCACATGGTGTGCGGAGTGCGTGGGATGCATGTGTGTCAAATGGTATGTGGAGTGTTTGGTATGTGTGTGTAGCACAGGTGTGTGAGATTCTGTAGTAGGCATGTGTAGCACGTCGTTTGTGAGACTGTGGTATGCGAGTGTGGCACATGATGTGTGTAGTGAGTGTATGCATGGGTAGCTCATGGTGTGTGAGACTCTGTGTTATGTGTGTGTTGCACGTGGTGTGTGAAGTGTGTGGTATGCTTGTGTTGCATATGGAGTGTGAGACCCTGTGGTATGCATGTGTAGCATGTGGTGTGCACAGTGTGTGGTTTGCATGTGTAGCACCTGTTGTGCGAAGTGCGTAGTATGTGTGTGTAGCACTTGGTGTGCAGAGTGTGTGTTATTTGTCTGTAGCACATGCTGTGTGTAGTGCATGGTATGCATGGGTCGCACATTGTGTGTGGAGTGTGTGGTATGCATATGTAGCAGGTGGTCTTTGGAGTGTGTGGTATGCATGTGTAGCATGTGGTTTGCAGAGTGTGTGGTATGCGTGTGTAGCCTGTGGTGTGACACTCTGTGTTAAGCATGTGTAGCACGTGGTATATGGAGTGTATGGTATGCATGTGTATCATGTGCTGTGTGGAGTGTTTGGTGTGTGTGTGTAGCACACGGTGTGTCATATCTTGTGGTATGCGTGTGTAGAAAATGGTGTGTGAGCATCTGTGGTAAGCGTCTGTAGCACATGGTGTGTGGAGTGCATAGGATGTGTGTGTAGCACTTGGTGTGCGGAGTGCTTGGTATGCGTGGGTAGCACGTGGTGCGCAGACTGCGTGGGATGCGTGTGTAGTACACTGTGTGTGGAGTGCTTGGTATTCATTTGTAGCGTGTGGTGTGCACAGTGTTTGGTATGCATGTGTAGCACATGGTCTGCATACTTTATTGTATGTGTGTGTAGCATGTGGTGTGCAGAATGTGTGGTATGCATTTATAGCACGTGGTGTGTAGAATGTGTTGTATGTGTATGTTTCACTTCCTGTGTGCAGTGTGTGGTATGCATGTGTAGGAAATGGTGTGTGGAGTGTGTGGTATGTGTGTGAAGCATGCAGTGTGTGAGAGTATGTCATGAACATCTGTAGCATGTGGTGTGCGAAATGCGTGGGATACATGTGTGTCAAATGATGTGAGGAGTGTGTGGTACACATGTTTAGCACATGGTGTGTTAGATTCTGTCATAGGTGTGTTTAGCACATCGTGTGTGAGACTCTGTATGTGTGTGGCACGTGGTGTGCAGAGTGTGTGGTATGCATGTGTATCACTTTGTGAGTGAGACTCTGTTTTATGCATGAGTAGCATGTGCTGTGCAGAGTATGTCATATTCACGTGTGACACATGGAGTGCCTAATGTGTTGAATGTGTGCATAGTAGGTTGTGTGAGGAGTGCATGTTATCTGTGTGTAGCACGTAGTGTTCGAGAGTCTCTGGTAAGCGTGTTTAGCACATAGTGTGTGGAGTGTGTGGTATGCCTGAATGGCACATGGTGTGCAGACTGTGTTCTATGTGTGTGTAGCATGTGTTGTGTTAGAGTCTGTAGCATGTGTGTGTAGCATGTGGTGTGTGGGGTGTGGTATGAATATGTAGCATGTGCTATTAGGAGTGCATGGTATGCATAGGTAGCACATGTTGTGTTAGAGTCTGTGGTATGTGTGTGTAGCACATGGTGTGTCGGCTGTGTGGAAAGCATATGTAGCACACGCTGTTAGGAGTGTGTGGTATTTGTGTGTAGCACGTGGTGTGAAAAGTGTGTGATATGTGTGTGGCATGTTTTGAGTGAGAGTCTGTGCTATGCATGTGTAGTATGTGGTGAGTGGAACTCTGTGGTATGTATGTGTAGCACATGCTGTGAAGAGTGTGTGGCATGCATGTGTAGCACAGGGTGTGCAGAATGTGTGATATGTGTGTGTAGCATGTGTTGTATGGAGTGTGTTCTGTGCATGTGTAGCACAAAATGTGCAAAGGGTTTCATATGTGTATGTATCACATGGTGTGTGAGAGTCTGTGGTTTGTGTGTGTAGCACATGATGTGTGGAGTGCATGCTATGCATGTGTATCGTGGTGTGTGAGACTCTGTGCTATGCATATGCAGCACAAGGTGTGTGGAGTGTGTGGTATGTGTGTGTAGCATGTGGTGTGTGAAATGTGTGGTATGCATGTGTGGCACTTGGTGTGCAGAGTGTGTGGTGTGCATGTGTAGCATATGGTTTATGGAGTCTGTGGTATGCGTTTGTAGCATGTCGTGAGTGCAGTCGATGAAATGCCTGTGTAGAACCTGTTGTGTGAGAGTCTATTGTCTGTGTGTGTACCCTGTGGTGTGCATAGTGTGTGGTATGCATGTGTAGCTGTAGTGTGCAGAGTTTGGTATTGTTGTGTAGGATGTGGTGTGTGAGAGTCTGTGGTATGCACATGTAGCATGTCATGTGTACAGTATGTGGTGTATGTGTAGCACTTAGAGTGTGCAGGGTGTTGTGTATGTTTAGCACATGGTGTGAATATTGCATTTTCTGCATCTGTAGCATGTGCTGTGTGAGAGTCTGTTGTATGCGTGTGTAGGATGTAGTTAGTGAGAGTCTGTGTTACGCATGTATAGCACGTGGCGTGAGGAGTGTGTGGTATGTGTGTGTAGCACATGGAGTGTGGAGTGTGTGGTATGCGTGTGTAGCATGTGGTGTGTTAGATTCTGTGGTATGCATGCGTAGCACATCATGTGTGGAGTGTGTGGTATGCATATGTACCATATGGTCTTTGAAGTGTGTGGTATGCATGGGTAGCATGTGGTTTGCAGATTTTGTGGTATGCTTGTGTAGCCTGTGTTGTGTGAGAGTCTGTGTAATGCCTGTGTATCATGTGGTGTGTGGGAGTCTGTAGTATACGTGCGTTGCACATGCTGTGCTGAGTGCCTGTTATGCTTCTGTATCATGTGGTGTGTGAGAGTCTGTGGTATACATCTGTAGCACATGGTGTGTGAGACTCTGTGCTATGCGTGTGTAGCACATTGTTTGCGGAGTGTGTGGTATGTGTGTGTAGCCACGTGGTGTCCAGAGAATGTGGTATGTGTGTGTGTCCTGTGGTGTGTGGGAGTCTGTGGTATGCGTGTGTAGCACATGACGTGTGAGGATCTTTGGTATGTGTTTGTAGCACATCATGGGCAGAGTCTGTGGTATGCATGTCTAGTGCATAATGTGTGAAAATTTGTTTTATGTTTGTGTAACAAGTGCTATGCAGATTCCGTGGTATGTATGTCTAGCAAGTGGTGTGTAGAGTGCGTGATATGTGTGTATAGCATGTGGTGTGTGCAGTGTGTGGCATGAGTGTTTAGCAAATGGTGTGCATAGTGCATGGTCTCCATCTGTAGCATGTGGTGTGTGAGAGTCTGTGGTATGTCTGTGTAGGACACGGCATGTGATACTCTGTGGCATGCATGTTAACCACATGGTGTGTGGTATGCTAGTGTAGCACATGTTGTGTGAGACTCTGTTGTATCCATGTGTAGCTCGTGGTGCATGGAGTGTGTCATATGTGTGTTTACCATGAATTGTGTCAGAATCTGTGGTAAGCATGTATAGCACATGGTTTCAAAAGTGTGTGGTATGCCTCTGTAGCACATGGTGTGCATAGTAAATGGTATGCATGTGTAGAACATGTTATGTGAGACTCTGTAGTATGCGTGTGTAGCAGATGGTGTGCGGAGTGTGTGCTATGTCTGTATAGCACATCATGTGTGTGAGAGTCTGATGTATGCATGCATAGCACGTGGTGTCTGAAACTCCATGACAATTGTGTGTAGCATGTGGTGTGGTAGATTATGTGTGTGTACCTTGTGCTGTGTGCAGTGTGTGGTATGTGCCTGTAGCACATGGTGTGTGGAGTGTGTGGTATGTGTGTGTAGCATTTGGTGTGTAAGAGTCATTGGTATGCATTTGTAGCACATGGTGTGTGAGACTCCGTGGTATGTGTGTGTAGCTCATGGTGTGCAGAGTGTGTGGTATTCGTGTGTAGCACATGTTTTGTGAGAGTCTCTGGAATGCATGAGTAGCACATGTGTATGTAGTTTATGGCATGTATATGTAACACGTGATGTGCAGAATGTGTGCTATGTGTGTGTTGCATGTAGTGTATGGAGTGCATGGTATGTGTATATAGCACTTGGTGTCTGCTGTGTTATTCGTGTGTAGTACATGTTGTGTGTATTATGTGATGTGTGTGTAGCCCGTGTTCTGCCGAGCTGTGCTATCCCTTTTTACACATGGTTTGTGAGAGTCTATGGTATGGATGTGTAGCACGTTCTATGTGAATTGTGTGATATGCATGTGTAGCACGTGGTGTGTGGAGTGTGTTGTATGCATATGTAGCACGTCATGTGTGCAGTGTGTGGTATGCATGTATAGCAAATGGTGTGCAGAGTGCTTGGTATCCATGTGTAGCATGTGGTGTGTGAAACTCTCTTCTCTGCATGGGTAGCACACGGTGCACGGATTCTGTGGTATGAGTGACTAGCACATTGTTTGTGGAGTGTGTGGTATGCATGAGTAGCACGTGGTGTTTGAGACTCTGTTGTATGCGTGTGTAACACATGGTTTGTGGAGTTCAAGACAGGTATGTGTAGCCCATCATGTGCTGAGTGCTTCATATTCGTGTGTAGCATGTGGTGTGCAGATTGTGTTGTATACATGTGTAGCACACGGTATGCATAGTGTATGGTATGTGTGTGTATCATGTGGTTGTGCTGAGTGTGTGGTATGTGTGGGTAGAACGTGGTGTATGGAGTTTTTGGTGTTTGTCTGTAGCACATGGTGTGCAGAGTGTGTGGTATGTGTGTTAGCATGTGGTGAACGGAATCATGGTATGCATGTGTAGCATGTGGTGTGTGAGACTCTGTGGTATGCATGTGTAAACTGTGTTGGGTGAGACTCTGTGGTATGTCTGTGTAGCACGTGGTGTGTGACAGCCTGTGGTATGTATGCATAACACATGCTGTGCAGAGTAGTGGTATCCATGTGTAGCACGTGGTGTGTAAGAGTACGTGCTACGCATTTGTAGCACGTGCTGTGCAGAGTTTGTGGTATGAGTGTATAGCACCTGGTGTTCAGAGTTTGTGGTATGTGTGTGTAGCCAGTGGTGTGTAGAGTGTGTGGTATGCGTGTGTAGCATGTGGTGTGCAGAGTGTGTGGTATAAGTGTGTACCACGTGGTGTGTGAGAGTCTGTGTTATCCATGGATAGCATGGGGTGTTTGAGACTCTGCTATGCGTGTGTAGCACATGGTGTGCGGAGTGTGTGGTATGCATGTGGAGTGCATGGTGTGTGAGTATCTGTATTATGCATGTGTAGCACTTGGTGTGTTAGAATCACTGTGATGTGTGTGTAGCACGTGGTGTGTGAGCATCTGTGGAAAGTGTCTGTAGCACGTGGGGTGTGCAGTGCGTAGGATGCATGTGTAGCATATGTTTTGCAGAGTGCTTGGTATGAGAGTGTAGCACGTGGTGTAACAGAGTATGTGGTATGCATGTGTAGCACATGCTATGCGTAGCTTATGGTATGCGTGTGTAGCACCTGGTGTGTGGAATGTGTGGTATGCTTGTGTAGCACGTGGAGTGCTGAGTGTTTGGTATTCATGTGTAGCACGTGTTGTGGAGAATTTTAGTACCTGTGCGTAGCATGTGGTTTGTGAGAGTCTATGGTATGCATGTGTAGCACATCGTGTGTGGAGTGTGTGGTATCCATGTAGCACGTGGTGTTTGGAGGGTGTTCTAGGCATGTGTAGCATTTCGTGTGTGCAATGTGTTGTACGTGTGTGTAGCACATGGTGTGTGGAGTGTGTTTTATACATGTGTAGCACATGGAGTGTGAGAGTCTGTGGTATACATGTGTAGCATGTGGTGTGTGGAACTCTGTGGTATGCATGTGTAGCATATGGGCTATGGAGGGTGTTATATGTGTGGGTATCAAGTTGTGTGTGCAATGTGTGGTATGCGTTTGTAGCACATGGTGTGTGGAGTCTGTGGTATGCGTGTGTAGCACCTGGTGTGTGCAATGTGTGATATGTGTGTTTCACTCAGTGCCTACTGTGTTGTATCATGCATAGGACTTTGTGTGTGGAGTGTTTGTTATCTGTGTGTAGCATGTTGTGTGTGAGATTCTGTGGTATGCATGTGTAGCAAAAGGTGTGTGGAGTATGTGTTATCCATGTATAGCATGGTGTGTGGAATTTGTGGTATGCATGTGGAGCACGTGGTGTGTGAGAGTCTGTAGTATCCGTGTGTAGCACGTAGTGCGTGAGACTCAGTGGTATGGGTGTGTAGCATGTGGTGGGACGAAAGTGTGTTATGTGTGCATAACACATGGTATATGATGTGTGTGGTATATATGTGTAGCACGAGGAATACTGAGTGTGTAGTATGCTTTTGTAACATGTGGTGTGCAGAGTTGTGGTATCCATGTGTAGGACACGGTGTGTGAGAGTCTGTGGTATGTGTGTGCAGCACATTGTATGTGGAGTGCCTGGTATGTATGTGTAGCATGTGGTGTGTGCAGTATGGCATGTGTGTGGAGCACCTGGTGTGCAGAGTGCATAATATGCATGTGTAGCATAAGGTGTGCACAGAGTGTGGTATTCGTGTGTAGCACATGATGTGTCAGACTCTATGATATGCATATATAGCACGTGGTGTGCCGAGTGTGTTGTATGCTTCTGTAGCACATAGAGGGCTGAAGTGTGGTACACATGTGTGGCATGTGGAGTGCGGACTTATGGTGTCCATGTGTAGCAGGTGGTGTGTGAGAGTCTGTGGTATGCATGTGTAGCACAAGGAAGGAGGAATGTGTGGTATGCGTGTGTAGCTTGTGGTGTGTGAGAGTCTGTGGTATGCATGTGTAGCACGTGGTTGTGGAAATCTGTGGTATGTGGTTGTAGTATGTGGGCTGCAGAGTGTGTGGTATGCATGTGTAGCATGTGGTGTTCATAGTGAGTGGTTGCATGTGTAGCATACCATGTGTTGAGTTTGTGGTATGCGTTTAAAGCAAGTGGTGTGTGGCACTTATGGTATGCGTGTGTCACACTTGGTGTGTGAGACTCTGTGGTATACATGTGTAGCACGTTGTGTGTGGAGTGTGTTGTATGTGTGCAGTACTTGGTGTGCAGAGTGTGTGTTATGTGTGTGTACCATCTGGTGTGTCAGAACCTCTGGCACGCATGTGTTGTAAGTCCTGTGTGACACTCTGTGGCATGCGTGTGTAGCATTTGGTGTGCAGAGTGTGTGTTACGCATGGGTAGCACGTGGTGTGTGAGAGTCTGTGGTATTCCAGTGTAGCACGTGGTGTATGAGAATCTGTGGCATGCGTGTATAGCATGTGGTGTGCAGAGGGTGCATTATGCCTGTGTAGCACATAGTGTGTGACACTGTGGTATGCATGTGTAGCACGTGGTGTGTGGAGTTCTGGTATAGGTGTGTAGCATGTGGTTTGTGAAAGTCAATGGTATGCATGTGTAGCATGTGGTGTGTGAGACTCTGTAGTATATGTGTGTAGCACATGCTGTGTGAGACTGTGGTATGTGTGTGTAGCACATGGTGTGCGGAATGCATTCTATGTGTGTGTAGTACATAGAATGTGTGTGTAGAGTGCATGGTATGCATGTGTGCCCACGTGGTGTGTGGATTATGTGGTATGCATGTGCTGTACATGGTGTGTGAGAGTCTCTTCTATGCGTGTGTAGAACAGGGTGTGTGATACTCTGTGGTGTGAGTGTGTAGCACATTGTGTGTGGAGTGCGTGGGATACGCATGTATCACATGGTGTGTGAGATTGTGTGGCATGTGTGTGTAGCTCATCGTGTGCGCATTGTGTGGTATGCATGTGTAGGTTGTGTTGTGCGGAGTGCATGATATGCATGTGTAGCATGTGGTATATGGAGAGTGTGCTATGCATGTGTAGCACATGGTGTGTCCTGGGGGTGGTATGTGTGTGTAGAGCACGTGTGTGTAGTGTATGGTATGCGTATAAATGACTCTCAAACTTCTTCCAAAGTAGAGATTAGCATGCCTACAAACACCCCTCCAATAGTTGCTTTCTCTGAATGAATTTAACCATTCCTATGTATAACTGTCACACGCATTACAAGCTAGAGTTTCACATGCTTAAAAAGCACCCCCATAGATGCTTTTTCTGAGTGAATGTAAACCTTCCTATATATGACTCTCACACTTCTTCCAAACTAGAGTTGAGTAAGCCTACAAACCAATCCCCGACAGCTGCTTTCTCTGAATGAATTTGAGCATTTCTATATATGACTATGGCCCTTCTTCCAAACTAGAGTTTAGCAAGCCTACACACCACCCCCGGTAGTTGCTTTCTCTACGTGACTGTAAGCTTTCCTATACACTGTTCTCGAAATTTTTCCAAACTAGAGTTTAGCATGCTTACAATGCACCCACCCATAATTGCTTTCTCTGAGTGAATGTAACCCTTCCTATATATGACTGTCGCACTTCTTCCAAACTAGAGTATAGCAAACCTGGAAACCACCCCATGATAGTTGCTTTCATTAAGTGAATGTTAACATTCCTATACATGACTCCCGTGATTTTTCCAATCTAAGATTTTAGCAATACTGCAAATCCCCGCAGATAGTTCCTTCCTCTAAGTGAATGTAAGCGTTCCTATACATGACTTTCCCTGTTTTCCAAACTAGAGTTTAGGAAGCCTAGAAACCATCCCCCATAGATGCTTTATGTGAATGTAAGCATTCCTATATATGACTCTCGACTTCCTCCAAAGGAGATCTTAGCAAGCCTACAAATAAACTCCCTATAATTGCTTTCTCTGAATGTTTGTAATCGTTCCTATATATGACTCTCGAACTTCTTCCAAACTAGAGTTTAGCAAGTCTAAAAAGCACCCCCCATAGATGCTCCCTCTAACTCAATTCTAATGTTCCTATATAGGACTCACCTACTTCATCCAAACTAGAGTAAGGCAAGCCTACAAAGCACACCCCAATAGTAGCTTTCTATAAGTAAATGTAAGCCACCCTATATATGACTATCGCAATTCTTCCAAACTGGAGTTTAGCAAGCCTACAAACCCATGGACCCCACTCCATCATACCATGGGCATGGGCCCCTGCCTGTCAAGCAGGACTCAGGTGGATCCTCATCTCACACATGGCATGGCTACAGTGTACACTTGCTTAACTCTGAGAATGGAAGAAGAGTGAGACTTAGGGTTAGGGTTAGGGGTCGCTGTTTGGGGTTAATTGTTAGGGTTAGTGTGAGGGTTAGGGGTTAGCTGTTAGGGTTGGGTTTAGGGTTAGGGGTTAGTGTTAGGGTTAGGACCAGGGGTTAGTGTTAGGGTTAGGATTAAGGGTTAGGATTAGGGTTAACAGTTAGGGTTAGGGTTAAGAGTTAGGGTTAGGGTTAGGGTTAAGTGTTAGGGTGAGGGTTAATGGTTAGGGTTAAGGGTTAGGATTAGGGTTAAGGGTTAGTGATAGGGTTATGGTTAATGGTTAGGGTTAGGTTTAGGTTTAAGGGAAAGGGTTAGAGTTTGTGGTTTAGTTTTAGGGTTAGGGTTAAGAGTTCAGGTAGGGTTAGTGTTAGAGCTAAGAGTTATGGTTAGGGTTAGGGGTTAGGGTTAGGGTTAACTTTTTGGGTTAGCGTTAGGGTTAGCATTAAGGATTATATTTAGGGTTAGGTATTAGAGTTAGGTTTAGGGTTCATGGTTAGGGTTAGGGTTAGGGGTTAGGGTTAGGGTTATGGGTTTCGGTTAGGGTAAGAGTTAAGGGGCAGGGTTAGGCTTAAATGGTTAGGGTTAGGATTAGGGTTAAGTGTTAGGGTGAGGTTTAATGATTAGGCTTAGGGTTAAGTTTTAGGTTTAAGGTTAGGGGTTTGTGGTTAGGGGTTAAGGTTAGTGTGAGGGTTAGGGGTTAGGTGTAAGGGTTAGGGTTAGTGTTTAGGGTTAGGTTTAGGGCTAGGGGTTAGTGTTAGTGTTAGGGGAAAGGGTTAGGATTAGGGTTAAGGGTTAGGATTAGGGCACAGTTAAGTTTTAGGAGTAGGGTTAAGTGTTAGGGTTAGGGTGAGTGTTAAGGGCTAGAGTGAATGTTGACGGTTAGGGTTAGGGGTAAGTTTTCCATTTAGGGTTAGGTGTTAAGGTTTAGGATTAGGGTTAAGGGTAAATTTAGGGTTAGGATTAAGTGTTAGTATTACCATTAAGTGTTTGCGTTGGGGTTAGGCTTAACGGTTAGAGATAGGTTTATATTTAAATGTTAGGGTTAGTGTTTGTGGTTAGGGTTAAGGGTGAGGATTAGGGTTAAGGGTTAGGGTTAGGGTTAAGGGTTAGGTTTAGGGTTAGAGTTAAGGTTAGTATTAGGATTAAGGTTTAGGGTTGGATTTAGGATTAAGTGTTAGGATTAGGTTTAATGGTTAGGATAGGGTTTAGGGTTAAGGGTTAGGGTTAAGTTTATGGTTAGGGTTAATGGTTAGGGCTAAGTTTAGGGTTAAGTGTTAGGTTTAAGTGTTAGGGTGAGGTTTAATAGTTAGTCCTAGCGTTAATTGTTAGGGTTAGGGTTAGGGGTTTGCTGATAAGGGATAGGGTTAGTGTTAAGGGTAGGGGTTAGTGCTTAGAGTTTTGGGTTAGTGTTAGGGTAAGGGTTTAAGTGTTAGGTTTAGGGGTTAGAGTTAGGTTTATGTTTATGGTTAGGGGTTAGTGTTAGGGTTAGGGGTTAGGGTTAGGGTTAAGGTTTAAGGATAGGTTTAAATGTTAGGGTTAGGGTTAGGGTTTGGGTTTGAGGTAGGGTTAGAGTTAGGGTTAGGGCTAGGGCTAGGGCTAGGGTTAGGACTAGGGTTAGAACTAGGGCTAGGTCTAGGGCTAGGTTTAGGGTTAGGGTTAGGTCTAGGGCTAGGGCTAGGGCTAGGGTTTGGGCTAGGGCTAGGGTTAGGGTTAGGGTTATGGTTAGGGCTTCGGTTAGGGTTAGGGTTAGGTTTAGGGCCAGGGTTAGGTTTATTTTTAGTGTTAGGGCTAGGACTCGTGCTAGGGCTATGGCTAGGGTTAGGGCGAGGTTTAGGGCTAGGGTTAGGGTTAGGGTTTTGTCTAGGTCCAGTCATAGTGTTAAGGTTAGGGTTAGGGGTTGGGGTTAGGGTTAGGGTTAGGGTTTAGGGTTAGTGTTAGGATTAGGGTTAGGGTTAGTGGTGAGGGTTAGGGGTTAGGTTTAGGGTTAGTGTTAGGGTTAGGGCCAGTGGTAGCACTAAGGCCAGGGCTAGGGTTAGGTTTAGGGTTAGGGTTAGTGTCAGGGCTAGGGCTAGGACTATGGTTAGGTCTAGGGCTAAGGCTAGGGATAGGGTTATGTCTATGTCTAGGGATAGGACTATGGCTAGGTTTAGGGTTAGGGTCAGAATTAGGGCTATGGTTAGGGTGACAGTTAGGTGTTAGGGTTAGGTTTAGGGTTCAGGTTAGGATTTAGTGTTAGGGTAAGTGTTAGGGTTTGGGGTTAGAGTTAGGGGTAGTGTTAGGGGTTAGGTTTAGGGTTAGGGTTAGGGTTAGGTTTAGGGTTTATGGTTAGGGTGAGCATTAGCGTTAGGGTTAGGATTAGGGGTTAGGGTTAGGGTTAGGGTATAGAGTTGGGTTTAGGTTTAGTCTTAGAGTTAGAATTAAGGTTAGGTTTAGCTGTTATGGCTAGGGTTAGTGTCAGAGTAAGGCTTAATGGTTAGTTTCAGAGTTAACTGTTAGTGTTAGGGTGTGAGGTTTGGGGTTGGGTATTAGGGTTAGCGTTAAGTTTAGGGGTTAGGGTTTGGTGTTACTATTAGAGTTAGGGGTTTAGTGTTAGGTTCAGGGGTAAGGGATAGCCTCAAGTTTATGGTTAGGATTTGGTGTTAGGTTTAGTGGTTAGGGTTCGGTTTTGGTTAAGATTAGTGTTAGGGTTAGGTTTAGGCGTTAGGGATAGGGTTATATTTAGGGTAGGAATAGGGGTTACGGTTACGGTTAAGGGTTGGGGTTTGTTTATATTTAGGATTAGGTTTAGAATTAGGGTTAGGGATAGTGGTTAGGGTTAGGGTTATCGTTAGGGGTTAGGGTTAGAGTTAACATTAGCATTAGGGTTACAGTTAGGGGTTAGGGGTTAGAGTTAGTGTTAGGGTTAGTCTTAGCATTAGGGTTAGGGTAAGGTTTAGGTGTTAGTGTTAGTTTTAGGGTTAGGGTTAAGGGTGGGGGTTAGGGTTAAGGTTAGGGATTAGGGTTAGGTTTAGTGTTAGGGTTAGGATTAGGATTAAGGTTTAGGGTTTCGATTAGGGGTTAGGGTTAGCTTTACGTTTAGGGTTAAGGTTAGAATTAAGGTTAGGGTTAGTGGTTAGTGTTAGGGTTATGGTTATAATTTAGGGTTAGGGTTAGGGTTAGGGTTAGAGTTAAGATTAGGGATTAGGGCTCGTATTAGGGGTTAGGGTTAGGTTTACGTTTAGGGTTGGGGTTAGAATTAGGGTTAAGGTTAGGGATTAGTGGTAGGGTTAGGGATAGAGTTTAGGGTTAGGGTTAAGGATAGGAGTTAGGGTTAGGGTTTGGATATTGTTAGCGTTAGGGTTAGTGATAGTGGTTAGGGGTTAGGTTTAGAGTTAGGGTTAGGAGTTAGGGTTAGGTTAAGGGTTAGGGTTAGGTTTTTTGGATACGGTTAGTTTACTGTTAGGGATTAAGGTAAGTGTTAGAGGTTAGGGTTAGGGTTAGGTATAGGGGTTAGTGTTAGGGCTAGGGTTAGCGTTAGTTTTAGGATTAAGGGTTAGGGTTAGGGTTTAGGGTTGGGCTTGTATTTAGGGTTAGGGTTAGAATTAGGATCAGGGTTAGGGGTTAAGGTTAGGGTTTGCATTAGGGTTAGGGCTTAGGGTTATGGTAGCGTTAGGTTAGGGTTATGGTTAGGGTTAGTGTAAGGGTTGTGTTAGGTTTATGGTTAGGGTTAAGTTTAGGGATTAGGGGTAGGGTTCGTGTTAGGGGGTTAGGTTTAGGGTTAGGTTTAGGGGTTATGGTTAGGGTTAGTGTTCTGGTTAATGTCATAATTAGGGATAGGATTAGGTTTAGGGTTAGGGTTAGGTGTTACTGTTAGTGTTAACTGTTAAGTTTAGCGTTAATGGTTATGGTAGTGTTTAGGGTTAAGGGTTAGGGTAAGGTTTAATGGTTAGTCTTAGGGTTAAGTCTTAAGGTTAGATTTAGCTGTTTGGGGTTCAGGGTTAGGGATATTGTTAAGGTTAGGGGTTTGGAGTTAGGGTTCGGGGTTAGTGTTAGGGTTAGGGGTTTAGTTCTAGGTTTAGGGGTAAGGGATAGTGTAAGGTTTAGGGTTAAGGGTTATGTTAGTGTTAGGGTTTGGGTTAGGGTTATGGGTTAGGGTTAAGTTTAAGTGTAAAGGTTAGGTTTATGTTTACGGTTAGGGTTAAAAGTAGGGTTAGGGATAGGTGTTAGGTTTAGGGTTAGGGTTAGGGGTTAGTGTATGGGTTAGGGTTAGGGTTAGGGGTTAGGAGTTAGGGTTGTTAGGGTTCAGGTCAGGGTTAGGGTTAGAGTTTGGGGTTAGTTTTATGGTTAGGGTTAGTGTTAGCGGTTAGATTTAGGGTTAGGGTTTGCATTAGGCTTTAGGGTTATGGTTAGGGGTTAGCGTTAGGGTTAAGCATTAGGTTTATGGTTAGCGATAGGGTTAGGTTTTAGGTTTAGGGTTAGCATTAGGGTTAGGGTTAGGATCAGGGGTCAGGTTTGGGGGGTAGTGTTAGTTTTAGGTTTAGGGTTAGCGTTAGTGTTAGAATTAGGATTAGGGTTAGCGGTCAGATTTAGGGTTATGGTTAGGGTTAGTGGTTAGGGTTAAAGTTAGCGTTAGTGTTAGTGTTAGTAGTTAGGGTTAGATTTAGTGATAGTGTTCGGGTTTGGTGTTATGGTTGGGGTTAGGGCTGTTAGGGTGAGTGTTATTGTTAGGGTTAGGTTTAGGGTTAGGGTAAGGGCTGAGTGTTGTTAAGGTTAGAGTCAGGGTTAGGCATAGTGTTAGGGTTAGGGTTAGTGCTAGGGTTGGGGATAGGGCCAGGGCTAGGTCTACGGTTAGGTTTAGGGTTAGGGTTAGTGTCAAGGCTAGGGCTAAGGCTAAGGTGAGGGTTAGTTCTAGGTCTAGGGCTAGGGCTAGGGTTAGGTCTAGGTGTAGGGCTAGGGCTAGGGTTAGAGCTAGCGTTAGACTTAGGTTTAGGTTTAGGGTTAGGGTTAGCATTTAGGGTTAGGGTTAGGGATAGGGGTTAGGGTTAGGGTTACAGTTAGGGTTAGAGTTAGCGTTAGGGTTATGGTTAATTGTTAAGGGTTAGAGTTACAGTTAGGGTTATTCTTAGCATTAGGGTTAGGGTTATGTTTAGGGGTTAGTGTTAGTGTTAGGGTTAGGATTAGCGTTAGGGGTTAGGGGTTAGGTTTAGGGTTAGGGTTAGGGTTATGGTTTAGGGTTAGGGTTAAGTTTAAGGATTAGGGTTAGGGTTAGGGTTAGGTTTTAGGGTTAGGTTTAGCGTTAGGTTTAGGATTAGGATTTGGGATTAGGGTTTGTATTAGGCGTTAGGGTTAGGTTTACTTTTAGTGTTGGGGTTAGAATTCAGGTTAGGGTTAGGGGTGAGGGTTAGGGTTAGCGTTAGGGTTAGGGTTAACAGTTAGGGTTAGGGTTAAGGTTTGTGTTTGGGGTTAGGTTTAGGGTTAGGGTTAGGGGTTAGGGCTGTTAGGTTTAGGCTTATGGGTATGGTTGGGGTTAGGTTTAGTGTTAACGGTTAGGGTTGTTAGGGGTATGGTTAGGGTTATGGATAGTGTTAAGATTAGTGTTAGGGCTAGGGCTAGGGTTAGGGCTAGGGCTAGCGCAACGTCTATGGCTAGGGTTAGGTTTAGGGTTAGGGGTCAGGGTTAGGTTAAGGGTTAGGGTTAGGTATTATGGATAGGTTTAAGTTAGTGTTAGGGATTAGGTTTAGGTTTAGAGGTTAGGCATAGGGTTCAGTTTAGGGTTAGGTGTTAGTATTAGAGTTAGTTTTAGGCTTTAGCATTAGAGCTAGGGTTAGTGTTAAGTTAGCATTGGGGGTTAGGTTTAGGGTTTAGGGTTAGTTTTATGTTTAGGGTTAGGGTTCCAATTAGCACTACAGTTAGGGGTTAGGTTTAGAGTTTGTGTTAGGGTTAGGGTTTAGGGTTATGGTAGCGTTAGGTTAGGGTTCGGGTTATGGGTAGGGTTAGGGTTTGGGATTAGGTTTAGGGTTAGGGTTAGGGTT
This sequence comes from Prolemur simus, assembly GCA_003258685.1. NCBI lineage: Eukaryota > Metazoa > Chordata > Mammalia > Primates > Lemuridae > Prolemur > Prolemur simus. Next base: position 193,416 of record MPIZ01001000.1, on the reverse strand, counting down.
AGCGGTTAGGGTTAGGTTTATGGTTAGGGTTAGGGTTTAGTGTTAGGGCTAGGTTTAGCCTTAGGTTTAGGGTTAGCAGTTAGGGCTAGGTTTAATGATAGTGTTAGTCTTTGGAGATATGGTTAGGGGTTAGGGCTGTTAGGGTTAGTGTTATGGTTATGTTTAGGGTTAGGATTAGTGTAAGGGCTTAGGGTTGGGAAGGTTAGGGTCATGGTTAAGGATAGTGTTAGGGTTAGGGCTAGGGCTAGGGTTAGGGGTAGGGCTAGGGTAGGGCTATTGTTAGGTTTAATGTTAGGATTAGTGTCAGGGCTAGGACTTGGGTTAGGTCTAGGGCTAGGGCTAGGGTAGCACTAGTATTATAGCTAGGATTAGGGTTAGGCCTGGGGTTAGGGTTAGGTGTTAGAATTGGGGTTAGGGTTAGGGTTAGGGGTTAGTGTTAGGGCTAGGGTTAGGGTTTAGGTTTAGGTTAAGGGTTAGGGTTAGGGGTTATCAATAGGGTTATGTTAGTTTTAGGGATTAGGGTTCAGGTTAGAGGTTAGAGTTACAGTTAGGGTTTGGGTTAGGGGTTAGTGTTAGGGTTAGGGTTAGGGTTTAACGTTAGGGCTAGGGTTAGTGATAGGGTTAGGATTAGGGTTTAGGGTTAGGGGTTAGGGTTAGGTGTATATTTAGGGTTACAGTTAGAATTAGGATTAGCATTAGGGCTTAGTCTTAGGGTTTGGGTTAGGGTTAGGTTTTAGGGTTATGGTAAGGTTAAGTTAGGGTTAGGGTTAGGGTTATTGTAAGGGTTGTGTTAGGTTTAAGGTTAGGGTTAGGGCTAAGGATTAGGTGTAGGGTTAGTGTTAGGGGGTTAGGGTTAGGGTTAGGGTTAGGTGTTAGGATTAGGGTTAATGTTTAGGGTAACATTTAAGGTTAAGTGTTAGGGTAAGGTTTAACAGTTAGTCTTAGGGTTAACTGTTAGGGTTAATGTTAGAGGTTTGGGGTTCTGGGTTAGGGATAATGTTAAAGTTAGGGACTAGGCTTTAGAGTTTGGGGTTAGCGTTAGTGTTAGGGGTTTAGTTTTAAGTTTAGGGGTAAGGGATAGGGTTAGGTTTAGGGCTAGGGGTTAATGTTAGCATTAGGGTTTGGGTTAGGATTATGGGTTAAGGTTAAGGTTAAGAGTAAGGGTTGGGTTTATGATTAGGGTTAGGTTTAGCAGTAGGGTTAGAATAGGTGTTAGGTTTAGGGTTAGGATTAGAGATTAGGGTTATGGTTAGGGATAGGTTTAGGGATTATGGTTAGGGTTAAGGTTAGGGTTAGGGTTTAGGTTTAGGGTTAGTGTTAGGGTTAGGGTTACGATTAGGGGTTAGGGTTAGAGTTAAGGTTAGCATTAGATTTAGGATTAGGGTTACGGTTAGAATTGTAGTCAGGGTTAGGGGATATGGTTAGGGTTCAGGTTAGGGTTTGGGTAAGTGTTCGGGTTAGCATCAGGGTTAGGGTTAGGGGTTATGGATACGGTTATGTTAGTGTTATTGATTAGGGTTAGGTTTAGAGGTTAGGATTAGGATTAGGGTTAGTTTAGGGGTTAGTGTTAAGGTTAGGGTTAGGGTTTAGTGTTAGGGCTAGCCTTAGTGTTAGGGTTAGGCGTAGGAGTTAGGGTTAGGGTTTAGAGTTAGGTTTATGTTTAGTGTTAGGGTTAGAATTAGGATTAGGAATAGGGGTTAGGGTTCGGGTTAGGGTTTAGGGATATGGTAGGGTTAGATTAGGGTTAGGGTTAGGTTTAGTGTAAGGGTTGTGTTAGGTTTAGGATTAGAGTTAGGCTTAGGGATTAGTGGTAGGGTTAGTTTCAAGGGGTTAGTGTTAGGCTTATGGTTAGGGGTTAGGGTTAGGGTTAGTGTTCTGGTTAGTGTTATGGTTAAGGATAGGATTAGGTGTAGGCTTAGGGTTAGGTGTTTTAGGGTAGGGTTAGGGTTAGGGTAAGGGGCTTAGGGTTAGGGTTAGTAAGGGTTAGGGTTAGGGATAGGGTTAGTGTTAGGGTTAGGTGTTAGGGTTTGGTTTATGGTTAGGGTTAGGGTTATGGTTAGTGAGTGTTAGGGTTAGGGTTAGGGTTAGGGCTGGGGTTGGGCTTAGGGTTAGGCTTAGGGTTAAGGGGTTAGGGTCACGGTTAGTGTTAGGGTAACGGTTAGGTTTAGGGTTAGCATTGGGGTTAGGGTTAGGTTTAGTGTTAGTGTTAGGGTTTGTGTTAGGGTTATGTTTAGCATTAGGTTAGGGGTTCCGGTTATGGTTAGGGTGAAGGTTAGGGGTTAGTGTTAGGGTTAGTGAAGGTTAGGTTTAGAATTTAGTGTTAGGGTTGGCGTCAGGGTTAGGGATAGGATTAATTGTTAGGATTAGGGTTAAGGTTTAGCATTATGTTTAGGTTTAGGTTTAGGGTTAGAGTTGGGGTTAGGGTTAGGAGATACGGTTAAGGTTCAGGTTAGGGTTAGGGGAAGTTTTCGACTTAGCGTTAGGGTTAGGGTTAGGGTTAGGTTAAGTGTTAGGGTTAGTGGTTATGTATAGGGTTATGTTGGTGTTAGGGACTAGGGTTAGGGTCAGAGGTTAGGTTTAGGGTTAGGGTTATGATTAGTGGTTTGTGTTAGGTTTAGGATTTATCGTTAGGGCTAGGGTGAGTGTTAGGGTTAGGGTTTAGGATTAGGTTTATGTTTACGGTTAGGGTTAGAATTAGGATTAGGATTAAGGGTTACTGTTAGGGTTCGTGTTTAGCATTATGGTAGGGTTAGGTTAGGGTTAGGGTCAGCGTTAGTGTAAGGGTTGTGTTAGGTTTAGGGTTAGGTTTAGGGTTAGGCTTAGGGATTACTGGTAGGGTTAGTTTAAGTGGACTAGTGTTAGGGTTAAGCTTGGGGTCAGGTTTAGGGGTAGTGTTCTGGTTAGTATTATGTTTAGGGATAGGGTTAGGTTTAGGATTAGTGTTAGGTGTATTAGGGATAGGGTTAGTGTTAGGTTTAGGGTTAGGGGCATAGGGTTAGGGTTATTGAGGTTTAAGGTTAAGGTTATGGTCAGGGATAGGGTTAGGGTTACAGTTAGAGTTAGGTGTTAGTGTTTGGTTTAGGGTTAGAGTTAGGCTTAGGCTTAGTGAGGGTTAGGATTAGGGTTAGGATTACTGCTAGGGTTAGGAGTTAGGGTTAGGGTTAGGTTTAGGGCTGGGGTTGGGGTTAGGGTTAGGGTTAGGGTTAGGGGGTTAGGGTTAGGGTTAGGGCTGGGTTAGGTTTAGGGTTAGGGTTGGGGTTAGGTTTAGGGTAAGCATTAGTGTTAGGATTAGGGTTTACTGTTAGGGCTAGTCCTAGTGTTAGGGTTAGGAATAGGGGTTAGGGTTAGGGTTTAGGGTTAAGTTTATGTTTAACGTTAGGTTTAGAATTCGATTAGGATTAGGGGTTCAGTTAGGGTTAGGGTTTAGGGTTATGGTAGGGTTAGGTTAGGGTTAGTTTTAGGGTTAGTGTAAGGGTTGTGTTATGTTTAGGGTTAGGGTTAGGCTTAGGGATTAGTGGTAGGGTTAGTTTTAGGGGGTTAGTGTTAGGGTTAGGGTTAGGGGTTAGGGTTAGTGTTCTGGTTAGTGTTATTGTTAGGTATAGGGTTAACTTTATGGGTAAAATTAGCTGTTTTAGGGTTAGGGTTATGGTTAAGGTTAGTGAGGTTTGGGTTAGGGTTAGGGTTAGGGTTAGTGTTTAGGGTTAGGGTTAGGGTTAGTGTTAGGGTTAGGGTTAGGGTTAGGGTTAGGGATAGTGTTAGGTTTAGGGTTAGGGTTTGGGTTAGCATTAGTGGTTAGTTTTAGGGTTAGGGTTTGGATTATTGGTTAGGGTAGGGTTAGGGTTAGTGTTGGGGTTGGTGTTAGGGTTCGGGTTACATTTAGGGTTAGGGTTATCTTTGGGGTTGTGGTACGGTTTAGGTGTTAAGGTTAGGTTAGTGTTAGTGTTTGGGTTAGGGTAAGGTGTTAAGGTTAGCCTTAGTTTTAGGTTTAGGGTTAGGGTTAGGGTTAGGGTTAAGGTTAGGTTTTGGGTTGGGGTTAGGGTTAGGTTTAGTGTTACAGGTTAGGGTTAGGGTTAGGGTTAGGTTTAGGGTTAGGTTTATGGTTAGGGTTTGGGATTAGAGTTAGGGTTTGAGTTAGGGAAAGGGTTAGGGTTAGGGATTTGTGTTAGGAATAAAGTTAGTGTTAGGGGTTAGAGTTAGGTTTAGGGTTAGGTTTAGGGTTAGGGTTAGGGTTAGGGTTAGCAGTTAAGGTTAGTCTTAGGGATAGGATTAAGGTTAGGGATTAGGGTAGGGTTTAGGGTTCGGAATAGTGTTAGGGTTCGGGGTTATGGTTAGAGTTAGTGTTAGGTCTATGGGTTAAGGTTATGGTTAGGGTTCGTGGTTAGGGTTAGGATTAGGTTTAGGGTTAGGATTAATGGTAGGGTTAGGGGTTGGGATTAGGGTTAGGGATTATGGTTATGGTTAGGGTTTCGGTGAGTGTTAGGGGTTAGTGTTAGGGTTAGAGTTAGGGGTTAGGGTTAGGAGTAGGGTTAGGGTTAGGGGTTAGGGTTAGAGTTAGGGTTAGAGGTTAGGGTTAGGTTTAGGGTTAGGGGTTAGGTTTATGGTTAGGGATTAGGCTTATCGTTAGGTTTACAGGTTAGGGTTAGGTTTAGGGAACACTGTTAGGTTTAAGTTTAGGCAGAAGGTTAGAATTAAGGTTAGGGTTAGATATTAGGGCTAGGGTTACGGTTACAGTATGGTTCAAAGGTTAGTCTTATGGTTAACTGTTAGGGTTAGGATGTGAGGTTTTGGTTTAGGGGTTAGGGTTAGTGTTAATGTTAGGGGTTAGGGTTTGGTGTTACTGTTAGAGTTAGGGGTTAAGTGTTAGGTTTAGGGGTACGGGATAGGATTAGGTTTAGCATTAGGGGTTAGTGTTAGGGTTACAGGTTAGGGTTACGTTTATGGTCAAGATTAGATTTAAAGGCTAGGCTTAGGGTTCGGGTTAGGGTTAGGGGCTATTATTAGTGTTAGGGTTGGGAATATGGGTTAGGATTAGGGTTAAGAGAGTTTGCTTTGGGTTTAGGCTTAGGGTTAGAATTAGGGTTAGGGATAGGGGTTAGGGTTAGGGTTAAGGTTAGGGGTTAGGGTTAGTGTTAGCCTTAGCATTAGGGTTATGGTTAGGGATTAGGGGTTAGAGTTAGTGTTAGGGTTATTCTTAGCATTAGGGTTATCGTTAGATTTAGGGGTTAGTGTTAGGGTTAGGGTTAGGGTTTAGAGGTTAGGGTTAGCATTAGGGGGTTAGGGTTAGTGTTAAAGTTAGGGATTATCGTTAGGGTTTGTATTGGGGGTTAAGGTTAGGTTTACGATTAGGGTTGGTGTAAGAATTAGGGTTAGGGTTAGGGGTAAGTGTTAGGGTTAGGGTTAGGGGTAAGTGTTAGGGTTAGGGTTAGGGATTAGGGTTAGGGTTAGGGTTAACATTAGGGTTAGGGTTAGTGGTTCGAGGTATGGTTAGGGTTAGTGTTTGGGGTTAGGTTTAGGGTTAGGTTTAGGGGTTAGGGCTGTTAGTGTGAGGGTTAGGGTTAGGGTTAGTGTTCAGTATAGTGTTAGCGGTTACGGTTGTTAGGGATAGTGTTAGGGTTAGTGTTAGTGCTAGGGTTATGACTAGGGCTAGGGCTAGGGCTAGGGTTAGGCTTACGGTTAGGTTTAGGGTTAGGGTTTGGTCTAGGGCTCGGGCTATGATTAGGCCTAAGGTTAGGTCTAGGTCTAGGGTTAGAGCTAGGTTTAGGGTTAGGCCTGGTTTTAGGTTTAGGGTTAGGCGTTAGGGTTAGGGGTTAGTGCTAGGGTAAGGGTTAGGGGTTAGGGTGAGGTTAAGGTTTAGGGTTATGGGTTATGGATAGGTTTAGGTTAATGTTAGGGATTATGGTTGGGTTTAGAGCTTAGGGCTAGGGTTAGTGTTAGGGTTAGGATTAGGGGTTAGGTTTAGGGTTAGAATTAAGATTGGAGTTAGGGGTTAGGGTTAGGGTTTGTGTTATGGTTAGGTTTTAGGGTTATAGTAGCGTTATGATAAGGTTAGGGTTAAGTTTAGTGTAAGGGTTGTTTAGGTATAGGGTTATGATTAGGTTTAGGGATTATGGGTAGTGTTAGTGTTAGGGCATTAGGGTTATGGTTAGCGTTAGGGGTTAGGGTTAGGGTTAGTGTTCTGGTTAGTATTATGGTTAGGGATACGGTTAGGTCTAGGGTTAGGGTTAGGTGTTAGGGTTAGTTTTAGTGTTAACTTTAGGGTTAGGGTTAGTGTTAAGTGTTAGATTTAGGGTTAATGGTTAAGGTAGCCTTTAGGGTTAAGTGTTAGAGTAAGGTTTAATGGTTAGTCTTAGGGTTAACTGTTAGGATTAGGGTTAGTGTTTTGGGGTTCCTGGTTAGGGATAGTGTTAAGGTTAGGGGTTAGGGATTAGAGTTTGGGGTTATTGTTAGGATTAGGGATTTAGTTTTAGTTTTAGGGGTAAGGGATAGGGTTTGGTTTAGGGTTAGGGGTTAATGTTAGGGTTAGGGATTTGGGTTAGGGTTAAGATTAAGGGTAAGGGTTAGGTTCATGTTTAGAGTTAGGGTTAGAAGTATGGTTAGGGATAGGTGTTAGGGTTGGGGTTAGTGTTATGGGTTAGGGGTTAGGGTTCTTAGGGTTCGGGTTACAGTTAGGGTTAGGGTTTGGGGTTAGGTTTAGGGTTAGGGTGAGGGTTAGGGGCTAGGGTTAAGGCTAGGGTTTGGGTAGGCGTTAGGGTTATGGTTAGGTGTTAGGGTTAGGCGTTAGGGCTAGGGTTAGCGATAGGGTGTGGTTTTAGTTTTAGGGTTAGCGTTAGGGTTATGGTTACGATTAGGGTTTAGGGTTAGGAGTTAGGGTTAGGTTTGGGTTTAGTGTTACTGTTAGAATTAGGGTTAGGGTTAGCGGTTAGAGGTAGGATTATGGTTAGGGTTAGGGGTTAGGGTTAGGTTTAGAGTTAGCGTTAGTGTTAGGGTTAGCAGTTAGGGTTAGGTTTAGTTATAGAATTAGGGTTTGTGGTTATGGTGAGAGTTTAGGCCTGTTAGGGCTAGAGTCAGGTTTAGGGATATTGTTAGGTTTAGGGCTAGGTCTAGGTTTAGGGCTAGGGCTAGGGCTAAGGCTATAGTAGAGCTAGGGTTGAACCTAGGATTAGGTTTAGGTGTTGGGTTAGGAGTTAGTGTTAAGGTTAGGGTATTGGTTACAGTAAGGGTACACGTTAGTGTTTCTAGTTAGGGTTAGGGTTAGGGATCGGGGTTTGGTTTAGGGTTAAGAGTTAGGGTTATGGTTAAGGTTAGGGCTTTGGGTTAGGGGTTAAGGTTAGAGTTAGTGTTAGGGCTATGGGTTAAGGTTATGGTTAGGGTTCATGGTTAGGGTTAGGATTAGGTTTAGGGTTAGGATTAATGTTAGGGTTAGGGGTTGGGGTTAGGGTTAGGGTTAGGGTTACGGGTTATGGTTATGGTTAGTGTTACAGTGAGTGTTAGGGTTTAGGGTTAGGGTTAGTGTTAGGGGTTAGGGTTAGGAGTAGGGTTAGGGTTAGGGGTTAGGGTTAGAGTTAGGTTTAGGGGTTAGGGTTAGGTTTAGGGTTGGGGTTTAGGGCTTTGTTTATGGTTAGGGTTTAGGGTTAGGGTTAAGATCCTAACTCTGAGAATTAGGATCAGTCCTAGGGCCAAGGCTAGGGCTAGTGTTAGGTTTAGGGTTAGGTTTAGTTCTAAGTCTAGGGCTACAACTAAGGCTAGGGTTAGCGCTAGCTTTAGACTTAGGGTTAGCTTATGTTTAGGGTTAGGCGTTAGGGTTAGGGTCACAGTTAGGGGTAAAGGTTAGGGAAAAGGTTGGGGTTTGGTGTTAGGGTTAGGGTTAGGGGTTAGGTTTATGGTTAGGGGTTAGGCTTAGCATTAGGTTTAGGGGTTAGGCTTAGGTTTAGGGAACACTGTTAGGTTTAAGTTTAGGCACAAGGTTAGAACTAAGGTTAGGGTTAGGTGTTAGGGCTAGGGTTACGGTTACAGTATGGTTCAAAGTTTAGTCTTATGGTTAACTGTTAGGGTTAGGATGTGAGGTTTGGGTTTAGGGGTTAGGGTTAGTGTTAATGTTAGGGGTTAGGGTTTGGTGTTACTGTTAGAGTTAGGGGTTAAGTGTTAGGTTTATGGGTACAGGATAAGGTTAGGTTTAGGCTTAGGGGTTAGTGTTAGGGTTATGTATTAGGGTTACGTTTATGGACAAGATTAGATTTAAGGGCTAGGGTTAGGGTTCAGGTTAGGGTTAGGGGCTATTATTAGTGTTAGGGTTAGGAATATAGGTTAGGATTAGGGTTAAGCGTTAGAGTTTGCTTTTGGTTTAGGCTTAGGGTTAGAATTAGGGTTAGGGGTAGGGGTTAGGGTTAGGGTTATGGTTAGGGGTTAGGGTTAGTTTTAGACTTAGCATTAGGGTTATGGTTAGGTGTTAGGGGTTAGAGTTAGTGTTAGGGTTATTCTTAGCATTAGGGTTATCGTTAGATTTAGGGATTAGTGTTAGTGTTAGGGTAGGGTTAGGGTTTAGAGGTTCGGATTAGCGTTAGGGGGTTAGGGTTAGGGTTAAAGTTAGGGATTATCGTTAGGGTTAGGGTTAGGGTTTAGTGTTAGGTTTAGCATTAGGCTTAGGATTAGGATTCTGGATTAGGGTTTGTATTAGGGGTTAGGGTTAGGTTTATGATTAGGGTTGGTGTAAGAATTAGGGTTAGGGTTAGGGGTAAGTGTTAGGGTTAGGGTTAGGGATTAGGATTACGATTAAGGTTAGGGTTAGTGGTTAGAGGTACAGTTAGGGTTAGTGTTTGGGTTTAGGTTTAGGGTTAGGTTTAGGGGTTAGTGCTGTTAGTGTTAGTGTTATCATTAGGGTTAGGGTTCAGTATAGTGTTAGCAGTTAGGGTTGTTAGGGCCATGGTTAGGGTTAGGGATAGTGTTAGGGTTAGTGTTAGTGCTAGGGTTATGACTAGGGCTAGGGCTAGGGCTAGGGTTAGGTTTACAGTTAGGTTTAGGGTTAGGTTTAGGTCTAGGGCTCGGGCTATGATTAGCGCTAGGGTTAGGTCTAGGTCTAGGGTTAGAGCTAGGTTTAGGTTTAGGCCTGGGGTTAGGTTTAGGGTTAGGCATTAGGGTTAGGTTTAGGTTTTAGTGTTAGGGTTAGGGGTTAGGGTGAGGTTAAGGTTTAGGGTTATGGGTTATGGATAGGTTTAGGTTAATTTTAGGGATTAGGGTTAGGTTTAGAGGTTAGTGCTAGGGTTAGTGTTAGGGTTAGGATTAGGGGTTATGTTTAGGGTTTATGTTTATGTTTAGGGTTAGGGTTAGAATTAAGATTAGGGTTAGGGGTTAGGGTTTGTGTTATGGTTAGGGTTTAGGGTTATGGTAGCGTTATGATAGGGTTAGGGTTAAGTTTAGTGTAAGGTTTGTTTAGGTTTAGGGATTATGATTTGGTTTAGGGATTAGGAGTAGTGTTTGTGTTAGGGCATTAGGGTTATGGTTCGGGTTAGGGGATAGGGTTAGGGTTAGTGTTCTGGTTAGTATTATGGTTAGTGATAGGGTTAGGTCTAGGTGTTAGGGTTAGTTTTAGGGTTAACTTTAGGTTTAGGGTTAGTGTTAAGTGTTACGTTTAGGGTTAATGGTTAAGGTAGCCTTTAGGGTTAAGTGTTAGGGTAAGGTTTAACGGTTGGTTAGTCTTAGGGTTAACTGTTAAGATTAGGGTTAGCATTTTGGGGTTCCTGGTTAGGGATAGTGTTAAGGTTAGGGGTTAGGGATTAGAGTTTGGGGTTATTGTTAGGGTTAGGGATTTAGTTTAATTTTAGGGGTTAGGGATAGGGTTTGGTTTAGGGTTAGGGGTTAATGTTAGGGTTAGGGTTTGGGTTAGGGTTTTGGGTTAGGGTTAAGATTAAGGGTAAGGGTTAGGTTTATGTTTAGAGTTAGGGTTAGAAGTAGGGCTAGGGATAGGTGTTAGGTTTGGGGTTAGTGTTACGGGTTAGTGGTTAGGGTTCTTAGGGTTAGGGTTACAGTTAGGGTTAGGGTTCGGGGTTAGGTTTCGGGTTAGGGTTAGGGGTAAGCGTTAGGGTTAGGGCTAGGGTTTGGGTTAGGCATTAGGGTTATGGTTATGTGTTAGGGTTAGGCGTTAGGGCTAGGGTTAGCTATGGGGTGTGGTTTTAGGTTTAGGGTTAGCGTTAGGGTTACGGTTACGATTAGGGTTAGGTTTGGGTTTAGGGTTACTGTTAGAATTAGGGTTAGGGTTAGCGGTTAGAGTTAGGATTATGGTTAGGGTTAGGGTTAGGTTTAGAGTTAGCATTAGTGTTAGGGTTAGCAGTTAGGGTTAGTTTTAGTTATCGAGTTAGGGTTTGTGGTTATGGTTAGGGTTTAGGCCTGTTAAGGCTAGAGTCAGGTTTAGGGATATTGTTAGGTTTAGGGTTAGGGCTAGGGCTAGGGCTAAGGCTATAGTAGAGCTAGCGTTGAACCTAGGGTTAGGTTTAGGTTTAGGGTTAGGAGATAGTGTTAAAGTTAGGGTATTGGTTAGAGTAAGGGTACGTGTTAGGGTTTCGGGTTAGGGTTAGGGTTAGGGATCAGGGTTTGGTTTAGGGTTAAGGGTTAGGGTTATGGTTAAGGTTAGGGCTTAGGGTTAGGGTTTATGATTAGGTTTAGCGTTATGGTTAGGTTGAGGATTAGGGGTTAGGGTTAGGGTTAGGGGATAATGTTAGGTTTAGGTTTAGGCTGAATGTTAGAATTAAGGTTAGGATCAGGTTTTAGGGCATGATTATGGTAAGGGTAAGGTTTAATAGTTAGTCTTAGGGTTTACTATTAGGGTTAGGATGTGAGGTTTGTGTTTAGGGGTTTGGGTTAGTGTTATGGTTAGGGGTTAGGGTTTGCTGTTACTGTTATGGTAGGGGTTTAGTGTTAGGTTTAGGGGTAAGGGATAAGGTTAGGTTTAGCTTTAGGGTTAGTGTTAAGGTTAGGGGTTAGGGTTAGGTTTATGGTTAAGATTACGGTTAAGGGTTAGGGTTAGGGTTCGAGTTAGGGTTAGGGGCTAGTGTTAGTGTTAGGGTTAGGGTTAGTGGTTAGGGTTAGGGTTAGGGTTAGGAATAGGGGTTAGGGTTAGGGTTATGGTTAGAGGTTAGGGTTAGGGTTACAGTTAGCATTAATGTTACAGTTATGGTTTAGAGGTTAGAGTTAGTTTTAGGCTTATTCTTAGCATTAAGGTTAGTGTTAGGTTTAGGGGTTAGTGTGTGTGATAGGGTTAGGGTTAGGGTTAGGGGTTAGGTTTATGGGTAGGGTTAGGGGTTAGTGTTAGGGTAAAGGTTAGTGATCAGGTTTAGGGTTAGAGTTTAGGCTTAGGTTTAGCCTTAGTGTTAGGATTAGGATTAGGGTTTAGGGTTTGGATTAGGGGTTAAGGGTAGCTTTACATTTAGGGTTAGGGTTAGAATTAGCATTAAGATTAGGGGATAGTGTTAGGGTAGGGTTCGAAGTTAGGGTTAGGGTTAGGGTTAGAATTAGAGTTAGTGTTAGTGTTAGCGGTTAGGGTTAGGGTTAGGGTTTGGGTTTAGGATTAGGTTTATTGTTAGGGTTAGGGGTAGGGCTTTTAGGGTTAGGGTTAGGGTTAAGGTTAGGTTTAGTGTTAGGGGCTAGGTTTGTTAGGGTTATGGTTAGGTTTAGGGATATTGTTAGGGTTACTGTTAGGGCTAGGCTTATGGCTAGGGCTAGGGCTAGGACTAAGGCTAGGGCTAGGGTTAGGTTTACCTTTAGGGTTGGGGTTAGGGTTAGGGCTAGGGTTAGGGCTATGATTTGGGCTAGGGCTAAGACTATGGCTAGGGGTAGGGTTAGGTGTAGGTCTAGGGTTAGAGCTAGGGTTACAGTTAGGGCTCGGGTTAGGGTTAGGTTTAGGCGTTAGGGTTAGGGTTAAGGTTAGGGTTCGGTGTTAGTGTTAGGGTTATGGTTAGGGTTAGGTTAAGGGTTAGGGTTAGGTGTTATGGATAAGGTTATATTAGTGTTAGTGATTAGGGTTAGGGTTATGGTTCGTGTTAGGGGTTAGTGTTAGGTATAGGGTTAGGGTTCAGCATTAGGGCTAGAGTTAGTGTTAGGGTTAGGATTAGGGGTTAGGGTTAGGATTTAGCCTTAGAGCTAGGGTTAGTGTTAGGATTAGGGTTAGGGTTTAGGGTTAGGGTTTGGGTTAGAGGGTTGAGGGTTATGGTAGGGTTAGGTTATTGTTAAGGTTAGTGTAAGGGTTGTGTTAGGTTTAGGGTTAGGGTTAGTCTTAGGGATTAGTGGTAGGGTTAGTTTTAGGGGGTTAGGGTTAGGGTTAGGGGTTAGGGTTAGGGTTAGTGTTCTGGTTAGTGTTCTGGTTAAGGATAGGGTTAGGTTTAGGGTTAATGTTAGGTGTTTTAGGGTTAGTATTAGTGTTAGGGTTAGGTTTAGAGAATTAGGGTTAGGGTTATTGAGGGTTAGGTTTAGGTTTAGGTTTAGGGCTCGGGTTAGGTTTAGGGTTATTTTTAAGTGTTAGGTTTAGGGATAATGGTTAGGGTAGCGTTTAGGGTGAGGGATTGGGGTTAGGTTTAATGGTTACTCTTTTAGTTAACAATTAGGGTCAGGTTTTGCAGTTTGGGTTTCAGGGTTAGTGATAGTGTTAAGGTTAGGTGTTAGCGATTAGGGTTTGTCGTTAGTGTTAGGGTTAAGGGTTTAGTTTTAGGTTTATGGGTAAGGGATAGAGTTAGGTATAGTGTTAGGGGTTAATGTTAGGGTTAGGTTTAGGGTTAGGAGTATGGGTTTGCGTTAAGTTTAATTGTAAGGGTTAGATTTATGTTTAGGTTCAGGGTTAGAAGTAGGGTTAGGGATAGGTGTTAGGGTTAGGGTTAGTGTTAGACGTTAGGGTTAGGGTTAGTGATAGGGTTAGGTTTTAGGTTTAGTGTTAGCATTAGGGTTAGGGTTAGGATTAGCGGTTAGGTTTAGCGTTATGGGATAGGGTTAGGTTTACATTTAGGGTTATTGTTAGATTTAGGGTTAGGTTTAGTGGTTAGGGATAGGGTTATGGTTAGGGTTAGGGGTAAGGGATAGTGTTAGGGTTAGCATTAGTGTTAGAGTTAGGAGTTAGGGTTAAGGTTATTGTTAGTGTTATGATTTGGGGTTGGGGTTGGGGGTTATGGCTGTCAGGGTTAAGGTTGTGGTTAGGGTTAAGGTTAGGGTTAGTGTAAAGGCTAGGCTTGTTAAGGTTAAGGTCAGGATTAGGGATAGTGTTAGGGTTAGTGCTAGGGCTAGAGTTAGGGATAGGGCTAGGGTTTAGTTTAGGGTTAGGTTTAGTGTCAGTCTATGATTAGGCCTAGGGCTAGTCCTAAGGCTATCGCTAGGGTTAGAGCTAGGTTTAGAGTTAGGGCTAGGGTGAGGGTTAGGGTTAGAAGTTAGTGTTAGGTTTAGCGTTAGGGTTAGGAGTTAGGGTTAGGTGAAGGGTTAGAGTTTGGTGTTAGGGTTAGAGTTAGGGTTAGGGGTTAGGGTAAAGATTAGGGGTTAGGGTTAGGGTTATGTGATAGGGTTAGGTTTAGGTTTAGGGTTAGAATTAAGGTTAAAGTTAGGGGTAAGTGATAGCGTTACGTTTAGGGTAAGGTTTAATGGTTAGTCTTAGGGTTAACTGTTATGGTTAGGATTTGAGGTTTGGGGATAGGAGTTAGGGCTAGTGTTAAGGTTAGGGGTTTGGGGTTAGAGTTTGGGGTTACTGTTAGTGTTAGGGGTTTAGGTTTAGGTTTATGGGTAATTGATAGGGTAAGGATAAGGATAGCAGATAGAGTTAGGGTTAGGGATTAGTGTTAGGTTTATGGTTAAGATTACAGTTAAGGTTTAGGGTCAGGGTTTGGGTTAGGGTTAGGGGCTAGTGTTAGGGTTAGGGTTAGGGTTAAGGGTTAGGGTTACGGTTTGGGTTAGGGTTAGGAATAGGGGTTAGGGTTAGGGTTAAGGATTAGGGTTAGTTTTATGTTTAGGATTAGAGTTAGAATTATGGTTAGGGATAGGGGTTAGGGTTAGGGTTAGGGTTAGATTTAGCTTCAGGTTATGGTTAGGGGTTAGATTTAGTGTTAGGGTTAGTCTTAGTGTTAGGGTTATGGTTTGGTTTCAAGATTAGTGTTAGTGTTAGGGTTAGGGTTACGGTTAGGGGTTAGGAGTTAGGTTTAGGGTTAGGGTTATGGGTTACGTTTAGAGTTAGGGATTAGGGTTAGGGTTAAGGTTAGTGTTTAGGGTTAGGTTTAGCATTAGGTTTAGGATTAGGTTTAGGGTTTAAGGTTTCAATTAGGGGTTAGGGTTAGGTTTACATTTAGGGTTAGGGTTAGAATTAGGATTAGGGTTAGGGGTTAGTGTTAGGGTTACGGTTAGGGTTTAAGGTTAGGGTTAGGGTTAACATTAGGGTTAGAGTTAGTGGTTAAGGTTAGGGATAGTGGTAGGGTTTGGGGTTAGTGTTAGTGTTAGAGATCAGGGTTAGGGCTCTTAGGATTAGGGTTATGGTTAGGGTTAGTGTTCAGGTTAGTGTTAGGGGTTAGGGTAGTTAGGGTTATGGTTAGGGTTAGCAATATTGTTAGGGTTAATGTTAGGTATAGTGTTAGGGTTAGTGTTAGGGCTAGGGTTAGGGCTAGGGCTAGGGCTAGGGCTAGAGTCAGGTTTAGGGTTAGGGTTAGGGTTAGGGTTAGGCCTAGAGTTAGGTGTTATGGTTAGGGTTAGGGTTAGGGGTAGGGTTTAGTGTAAGGTTAGGGTTTAGTGTTAGGATTACAGTTAAGGGTTAGGGTGAGGTTTAAGAGTGAATCTTAGGGTTAAGTTTTAGGGTTAGGGTTAATGGTTTCGGGTTAAGGGTTAGAGTTATTGTAAGGGTTATGTGTTAGGGCTTAGGTTTTAGGGTTTGTGTTAGGGTTACAGGTTAATTGTTATGTTTAGGGGTTAGGGTTAAGGTTAAATATAGTGTTAGGGGTCATTGTTTGCGTTAAGTGCTAGGGTTAGGGTTAAGGGTTAAAATTCGGGTTAAGTGTTAGTGTTAGGGTTAGGTTTAAATATTAGTGTTAGGGTTAACTTTTACTGTTAGGTTTAGGGTTAAAGTTGAGCTTTAGGGTTAAGGTTAGGAGTTAGGGTTAGGGTTAAGTGTTAGGGTCAGGATTAGGGTTAGGGTTAAGTTTTAGGGTGAGGGTTAGGTGTTAGGGTTAGGTTTATGGTTAATGTTAGGTTTAGGGTTTAGGGTTACGGTTAAGGTTTTGTTTTAACGTTAGGTTTACAGTTAAGGGTTATGTTTAGGGTTAGGTGTTAGGGTTAGGTTTACGGTTCATGGTTAACATTAGGGTTAGGGGTTAGGGTTAGGGTTAGGTTTAGTTCTAGGCCTTAGGTTAAGGATTAGGGTTAGGTTTACGTGTTGGTGTTAGGGTTCTGGTTGGGTTTGGGTTTGGGGTTCGGGTTGAGGTTATGGTTAGGATTACAGTTAGGGCTTGCGGTTGGGGATGGGGTTGGGTTTAGGGTTGGGGTTAAGATTAGGGTTAGGGGTCAGGATTAGGGTTGGGGTTAGGGCTCAGGGTTAGGGTTAGTGTTAGTGTTAGGTTATGGTTAGGGTTAGTCTTTAGGGTTAGAACTGAGGGTTAGGGTTTAGAGTTAGGGTTAGGGTTAGGGATTAGAGGTTAGTGTTAGGGTTAGTGTTTAGGGGTTAGGGTTAGGGTTAGGATTTCAGTTAGCTGTTAAGGTTAGGGGAAGTGTTGGGTTTAGGGGCTAGGTTTAGTATTAGGGTTATGGTTAGGGGTTAGGGTTAAGGTTTGGAGTTAGGGTTAGGGTTAGGGGTAGGGGTTAGGGTTAGATTTAGTGTTAGGTGTTAGGGTTAGTGTTGGGGGTTAGGGGTTCTGGTTAGGGTTAATGTTAGGAGTAAGGTTAGGGTTAGGTTTAGAGTTATGGGTTAGGATTAGGGTTAGGTTTATGTGTTAGGATTAGGGTTAGGGTTAGGGGTTAGGGTTAGGGTTAATTGTTAGGATTAGGGTTGGGGCTAGGGTTCGGGGTTAGCGTTAGGATTAGGTTTAGCGTATGGTTAGAGTTAGGGTTAGGGGTTAGGGTTAGAACCTAGGGTTAATGTTTAGAGTTAGGGTTAGGTTTAGTGTTAGGGTTAGTGTTAGGGGTTAGGGTTTGCGGTTAGGGGTTAGGGTTAGGGTTAGGTTTAGGCCTTAGTGTTAGGCTTAGTGTTAGGTTTAGGGGTTAGGTTTAGGGTTACGGTTAGGGGTCATGTTTAGAGTTTGGGGTTAGAGTTAGGGTTATTTTTAGGGTTTGTGGTTAGAGTTTGGGTAGGTTTAGGATTAAGTTTAGGGTTAGGGATTAGGGATTCTGGTTGCGGTTACAGTTAGGAGTAAGCTTAAGGTTAGGATTAGGGTTAGGGGTTAGGATTAGGGTTAGGTATTGAGGTTAGTGTTAGGGTTAGTGTTTGGGGTTGGGATTAAGGTTACAGTTAGGGGTTAGGGTTAGGGTTAAAGTTAGGATTAGGATGAAGTGTTATGGTGAGGTTTATCGGTTTCTAGGGTTAAGGATTAGGGTTAGGGGTTATGTTTAGGGTTCAGTTTTCAGCTTAGGGTTAGGTTTAGAGTTAATTGTTAAGGTTCTTGTTAAGGGGTTATGGTTAAGTTTAGCGTTCAGGTTAGTGTTAGGGTTAGGGGTTAAGTTTAGGGTTAGGGTTAGCATTAAGTGTTAGCCTTACAGTTAGGGCTTAGTGTTAGTGTTAGCGGTTAGGTTTAGGATTAGGTTTAGGGCTAGGCATTAGGTAAGGGTCAGGGGTAGGGTTAAGTGTTAGGGTTAGGTTTACTTGTTAGGGTTATGATTAGGATGAAGTGTTTTGGTTAGGGTTAGGGTGTAGTGTTAGGGTTAAGGATTAAGTTTTAGGGTTAGGTTTAGGCATTAGGGTTAGCATTAGCTTTTAGGGTTAAGTTTTGTGATTAGAGTTAGTGTTGGGCATTAGTGTCAGGGGTTATGTTTAGGGTTTGGGGTTAGGGTTAGTGTTAGGGCTTAGATTTAGCAGTTACTTTAAGGACACAGGACCAGTATAATCTATGGTGAGAGGGGTCCGGACAAGGTCACTGAGACTCCACACCATTGTACACTGGGCCTTGGTCCCTGACTGTCATGCAGCACTCAGGCAGAGCCTCATCTCACGCATGGCATGGCTGGATTGTAGGCATGCTTAACTCTGAGAATGGAATAAGTGTGAGAAATAGGTTTAGGGGTTAGGGGTTAGGGTTAGTATTAGGGTTAGGGGTTAGGGCTTACATTTAGCATTAGGGTTAGGGTTTAGGGTTAAGGTTAGGTTTAGGGGGAGGGTTAGAGTTAGGGTTTAGGGTTTGGGTTAGGGTTAGGGTAAGGTGTTAGGGTTAGCATTAGGTTTTATGGTTAGCATTAGGGTTATTGTTAGGTGTTATTTTCAGGGTTAGGGTGAGGGATTAGGGTTTCAGATTCAGGTAAGACATGGGCCCTGTATGATCCATCAGGGGTGGCGAACTGGGAAGATCACCTGGGCCCCACTCCATTGTATACAGGGCATGGGCCTCAGCCTTTCATGTAGGACACAGGGGCATAGCCTCATCTCATGCATGGCATGAGTGGATTGTAGGCTTCTTTAATTTTTCAAATTGAAGAAGTCTGAGAATTAGATTTGGGGTTAAGGTAAGGGGTTAGGATTAAGGTTAGGGCTAGGTATTAGGGACTAGGATTAGGTTCAGGGGTTATAGTTGAGGTTAGAATTAAGGTTAGGGTTACTGTTATGGTTAGGGATTAGGACTATGTTTAGTGGTTAGGTTTAGGTTTAGGGTGAGGGGTTATGGTTAGGGTTAGGGATTAGGGTTAATGTTAACAGTTACACTCATGGGTTACGGTTAGGGTTAGGGGTTTGGGTTAGTGTTAGGGTTAGAGCGTAGGTTTACTAATTAGTGTTAGGTCAAGGGCCTTGTCTAATCTATGGAGCACTGGGGGTGTGGAGCATGGCTGCGTCCCCACTTCATTGTACCCTGGGCCTTTAGGCTCTGACTGTCACGCAGGACTCAGGCAGAGCCTCATCTCACACATGGCATGGCTAGATTGTAGGTTTGCTTAACTCCTAGAATGGAAGAAGTGTGAGCATTAGATTTAGGGTTAAGATTAGGATTAGGGTTTAGGATTAGGTTTAGTGTTAGGGTAAAGGGTTAGGGTTCGGAATATGGTTAGGGTTTGGGGCTAACGTTAGTGTTAGGGCTAGGGTTTAGGGTTAGGTGTTAGGGTTAGGATCGGTGTTTGGTTAGGGTTAGGGCTAGGTTCATTATAAGGGGTAGGGTTAGGGTTAGGGTTGTGGTTAGGGTTAGAGTGAGGGTTAGCCTTTTAGGCTTAGTGTTAGTGGTTAGGTATTACACTTTTGGTTACTGGTTCACGTTGGAGTAAGGGCTTCGGGGTTGGGATTAGAGTTAGGGATGAGGGTTAGTTTGAGAGGGTAGGGTTAAGCTTAGGGTTAGGTTTAGAAGTTAGGTTTAGCCTTAGGGTTAGAGTTAGGGATTAGGGCTAAGGCATGGGCCCTATCTGCTCTCTGCAGTGTTGGGACTGGGAGCATGGCCAGTAACCCACTCCATTGTTCCCAGGTCATGGGACCCTGGCTCTCATGTGTGACACAGGAGCACAGGGTCATCTCATGAATCTCATGTTTTGGTTATAGGCTTGCTTATTTCTGCGAATGGAAGAAGTGTGAGAATTACATTTAGGGTTAGGGTAACTGGTTAAAATTATGGTTAGGGATAGGTTCTGTGGTTAGGGTTTAGAGTTAGTGTTGGGGGTTAGGGTCAGGGGTTAAGTTTAGGGTTAGGGGTTAGGGTTACTGTTAGGGATTAGATATAGCAGTTAGTGTAAGGGCAGAGGACCTGTCTAATCTATGGTGACGAGGATGCGGACAGGATCACCGCAACACCACAACATCGTACCCTGAGCCTTTGGCCATGACCCTCATGCATGATTCAGGCAGAATCGAATCTAATGCATGGCATTGCTGGGTTGTAGGCTTGCTTAACTCTGAGAATGGAAGAAGTGTGAGAATTAGGGTTAGGGTTATGGTTTGGATTTGGGGGTTAGGGGTTAGGGTTAGTGTAAGGGTTAGGGGATAGGAGTTAGGGGTTGGAGTTAGTGTTAGGGTTAGGGGTTAGGGGTTAGGTTTAGGGGATAGGGTTAGGGTTAGGTTTAGGGTCAGGGGGTAATTGTTAGGGTTACAGTTAAGGTTAGGTTTAAGGGTTAGGATTTGGGGTAATGGTTAGGGTTAAGGTTAGGTTTAAAGGTTAGGGTTAGGGTTAAGGTTAGGTTTAAAGGTTAGGGTTAGGGTTAAAGGTTAGGGTTAGTTTTAGGGTTAAGTGTTATGGATAGGGTTAGGGTTAAGGGTTAGGGTGAGTGTTAACAGTTAGAGTTCAGGTTAAGAGTTAGGGTCAGGGTTGGTTTTTAGGGTTAAGGCTTAGGATTAGGGTTAAGGGTTAGGGTTAGTGTTATGATTAAGCATTAGTATTAGGGTTAAGGGTTAAGGTTAGGGCTAGGGTTAAGGGTTAGGGTTAGGGTTAACAGTGTAAGCTTTAGGGTTAAGTTTGTGGGTTAGGGTTAGAGTTAGGGTGAAGGTTAGGGTTAAGTTTAGGGTCAAGTGTTAGGGTTAGGGTTACGATTAACAGTTAGTCTTAGGGTTAAGTTTTAGGTTTATGGGTTTGGGGTTAGGGGTTAGGGTTATAGTTAGGGTTAGGGGTTAGAGCTTAGGCTTTGTGGTTAGTGTTAGGTTTAGGGCTTAGGTGTTAGGTTTATGGGTAGGCTTTGGGTTAGGTTTAGGTTTATGTGTTAGTGTTAGGGTTAGGTGTTAGGGATACGTTTAATGGTTAATATTATGGTTAAGGTTTAGGGTTGGGGTTAGGTTTAAAGTTTAGTGTTACAGTTAAAGTTTATGGTTAAGTTTAGGGTTAAGGGTGAGTTTTAGGGTTAATATTAGAGGTTAGGGTTAGGTTTAGGGTTAACTGTTAGGGTTAGGATTAGGGTTAGGCTTAAGGCTTAAGGTGAGGGTTAACGGTTAGGGTTAGGGTTAAGGGTTAGGTCTAGGGTTTAGGGTTAGGGTTAAGGTTTTGGGTTAGCGTTAGGGTTAGCATTAAGGGTTATTTTTAGGGTTAGATATTAGGGTTAGGTTTAAGGTTCATGGTTAGGGTTAGGGTTTGGGGTTAGGGTTAGGGCTTAGGGTTAGGTTTAGCGTTAAGGGTCAGGGTTAGGTATAATGGTTTGGTTTAGGGTTAGGGTTAATGGTTAGAGTGAGGTTTAACTGTTAGTCTTAGGGTTAAGTGTTAGGGTTAGGGTTAGGAGTTTGGGGTTAGGAGTTAGGGTTAGTGTGAGTGTCAGGGGTTAGGTGTTAGGGTTAGGGTTATGGCTTAGGGTTAGGTTTAGGGTTCGCGGTTAGTGTTAGGGTTAGGACTAGGGGTTAATTTTAGGGTTAGGAGTTAGGGTTAAGGTTACTGTTAAGTGTAGGGTTAGGATTAAGGTTTAGGGTTAGGGTCAGGGTTAATGTTTGGGGTGAGTGTTAATGGTTAGGGTTAGGGGTAAGCGTTAGTGTTATGGTTAGTGGTTAGAGTTAAGGGTTAGAATTAGAGTTAAGGGTTAAGGGTTAAGGTTAGGGTTAGGGTTAAGGGTTAGTATTAGGGTTAAGGGTTTGTGTTAGGGTTAGGGTTAAAGGTTAGCATTAGTGTTAACGGCTATGGTTAGCTTTAGCATTAAGGGTTAGGGTTAGGGTTTGTGGTTTAGTTTTAGGGTTAGGTTTAAGGTATCAGGTTAGTCTTAGTGTTACAGTTAAGTGTTATGGTTAGGCTTAGTGGTTAGGTTTAGGATCAGGGTTCAGGGTTAGTGTTAGTGTAAGAGGTTAGGGTTAGGGTTAGGGTTTAGGGTTAGGGTTAGGGTTAGGTCTAGGCTTTAGGGTAAGGTTTAAGGTTATTTGTTATGGTTATAATTAAGAGTTAGGGTTAGAATCATGGGATAGGGGTTGTTGTCAGTGTAAGTGTTACGCATTATGGTTAGGTTAAGGGGTTAAAGTTAGGGTTACTGTTAGGGTTACATGTTAAGGTGAGCAATAGGGTTAGATTAGGTTTTATATTTAGGGTTAGTATTATGGGTTAGGGGTAGTGATTATGGTTAGGGCACGGGCTCTGTCTACACTGGGGGTGGTCAGGGTGCTGGGATTGTCGCCAGCAACCCATTCTATCATACCCTGGGTATGAGTCCCTGGATTTCATGCAGGACACAGTGACAGAGAGACCTTTCACACATGGTATGGGAGGATTGTACGCTTTCTTAACTCTGAGAAAGCAAGAAGTCTGAGAATTAGATTTAGGATTAGGATTATGGATAGGGTTAGGGATTAACGTTAGTGTTAGGGTGAAGGCTTAGGGTTAGTGGTTAAGGTTAGGGTTAGGGTGGTTGGTTAGGGTTAGGGCTAGAGATGTTGTAAGTGGTAGTGTTAGGCTTAGGGCTATCATTAGGGTTAGGGTTAGGTTTAGTGTTTTACAGTTAGTGTTATGGTTTAGAAACTACTGTTATGGTTACGGGTTAGGGTTAGATTTAGGGGTTAGAGCTTGGGTTTAGCGTTAGGGTTAGGGTTAGGGTTAACAATAGGGTTAGGTTTAGGTGTTATGGTTAGGGTTAGGAGTGGCAGTTAAGATTAGGGATTAGAGTTGATGCATGGGCCCTATCTGCGATATGCCGGGTCAGGAACAGGGAGCATCAATGGGACCCCACTCCATTGTACACAGGGCATGGGACCCTGCCTCTCACTTGCGGTACTGGTGTGGAGTCTCATCTCACACATGGCTTGGGTTGGTTGTAGGCTTCCTTATCTCTGCGAATGGAAGAAGTGTGAGAATTACATTTAGGATAAGGATAAAGGGTTAGGATTATGGTTATGGTTAGGGATTAGGAGTAGTTTTAGCGGTTAAGGTTAGGGTTAGGGGTTAGGGTTAAGGTTAGGGTTTAGAGTTAGGTTGCAGGTTAGGGTCCGGGGTTAGGTGTTAGGGTTAGTTTTAGGGCTTAGATTTAGCAGTGAGTTTAAGGGCACAAGACCTGTCTATCTATTGTGAGAGGGGGGCGGGTAGGGTGACTGTGACACCATTCCATCGTATCCTGGGCCTAGGGCCCTGACTGTCATGCAGCACTCAGGCAGAACCTCATCTCACATATGGCATGGCTGGAATGTAGGCTTGCTTAACTCTGAGAATGGAAGAAGTGTGAGAAACAGGGTTACGGTTAGGGTTAGGGGTTAGGACTTAGGCGTTTGGGTTAGTGTGAGGGTTAGGGGTTAGGTGGTAGGGTTAGGGTTAGGTTTAGGGTTAGTGGTTAGTGTTAGTGTTAGGACTAGGGGTTAGCGTTAGGGTTAGGTGTGAAGGTTAGGATTAGGGTTAAGAGTTAGGGTTAGGGTTACGGTTAAGTGTTAAGGTTAGGGTTAAGGTTTAGGGTTAGGGTCAGGGTTAACAATTAGGGTCAGTGTTAACGGTCAGGGTTGGGGTAAGCGTTAGGGTTAGGGGTTAGGGTTAAGAGTTAGGATTAAGATTAAGGGTTAAGGTTAGGGTTAGGGTTAAGGGTTAGTATTAGTGTTAAGGGTTTTCGTTAGGCTTAGGTTTAAGGGTGAAGTTTAGGGTTAATGGTAAGGGTTAGGTTTAGAGTTAAGGGTTAGGGTTAGGGTTTGTGGTTTAGTTTTAGGATTAGGTTTAAGGGTTCAGGTTAGGGTTAGTGTTAGATTTAAGGGTTATGGTCAGGCTTAGCGGTTAGGGTTAGCATCAGGGTTCAGGGTTAGTGTAAGAGGTTAGGGTTAGGATTAGGGGTTAGGGTTATGTTTACGTTTAGGTCTAGGCTTTAGGGTAAGGTTTAGGGTTTAGGTGTTACATTTATGGGTAGGAGTTAACGTTAGAATTATGGGACAGGCATTGATTTCAGGGCAAGTCTTATGCATTAAGTTTAGTTTAGGGGATTAATGTTAGGGTTAGGGTTACGTTTATGTGTTACGGTGAGCAATAGCTTTAGGGTTAGGTGTTATGTTTAGGGGTAAGGCTATGGGTTACGGGTTGTGTTTATACTTAGGGAAAGGCCCTTGCTGCACTAGGGTGGTGCGTTGAGGGGCTGGGATTGTCACCAGGAACGCACTCTAACATACACTCGGTATGGGCCCATGGGTTTCATGCAGGACACAGTGGCAGAGCCTCCTTTCACGCATGACATGGGAGGATTGAAGGCTTGCTTAACTCTGAGAATGGAGGAAGTTTGTAAATTATATTTAGGGTTAGGATTATGGTTAGGGTTAGGGATTAACATTACTGTTAGGGTGAGGGCTTAGTGTTAGGGGTTAGTGTTAGGGTTAGGGTGATTGTTTAGTTAGCGTTAGGGCTAGAGATGATGTAAGTGGTAGGGTTAAGCTTAGGGTTGTCATTAGGGTTAGGGTTAGGGTTAGTGTTTTGCAGTTAGTGTCATGGTTTACGTACTACTGTTATGGTTACGGGTTAGGGTTAGAATTAGGGATTAGAGGTTTTGGTTAGGGTTAGTGTTAGCAGTAGGGTTAGGTTTAGGTGTTACGGTTAGGGTTAGGGGTAACGGTTAGGCTTAGGAATTCGGGTTAACCCATATGCCCTATCTGCTCTATGCTGACACGGGAACAGGGACATCACTGGGACCCCACTCCATTGTACCCAGGACATGGGAACCTGACTAACTTGGGATACTGGGGTGGAGCTCATCTCAGGCATGGCTTGGGTTGGTTATAGGCTTGCTTATCTCTGCAAATGGAAGAAGTGTGAGAATTATATTTAGGATAAGTGTAAGGGATTAAGAATATGGTTGGGTTAGGGATTAGGAGTAGGTTTAGGTGTTAGGGTTAGGGTTAGGGGTTAGTGTTAAGGTTAGGGCTTAGAGTTAGTGTTGGGGGTTATGGTCAGGGCTTAGGTTTAGGGTTAGGTGTTATGGCTCATGTTAGGGCTTAGATTTAGTGGTTAGTTTAAGGGCACCGGACCTGCCTATCTATGGCGAGAGGGGGGCAGGTATGGTCTCTGTGACACCACTCTATCATACACTGGGCCTAAGGCCCTGACTGTCATGCAGCCCTCAGGTGGATTTTCATCCCATGCATGGCATGGCTGGATTGCAGGCTTGTCTAACTCTGAGAATGGAAGAAGTGTGAGAATTAGATTTAGGGCTAGGGTTAGGGGTAGGGTTAGGGTTAGGGTTAGGGTTTAGGGTTTGGATTAGGGTTAGGGTCAGGGGTTAAGGTTAGCATTAGGTGTTAGTGTTAGCATTAGGGTTATGGATAGGTGTTATGTTTAGGGTTAGGGCCAGGATTTAGGGTTATGGATTCAGGTTAGGACAAGGGCCCTATCTGATCTATCAGTGGTAGGAAACTGGGAAGATCGCCAGGGACCCACTCAAATGTACACAGGGCATGGGCCCCTGCCTTTCATGTAGGACACAGGGGCAGAGCCTGATTTCACGCATGGCATGGGTGGATTGTAGTCTTCCTTAATTTTTCAAATTGAAGAAGTCTGAGAATTACATTTGGGTTTAGGGTAAGGGGTGATGATTAAGGTTAAGGTTAGGTGTTCGTGACTAGGATTAGGTTTAGGGGTTACGGTTAGAGGTTAGAATTAGGGTTAGGGTTACAGTTATGGTCAGGGATTAGAATTATTTTTAGTAGTTAGGTTTAGGTTGAGGTTGAGGGATTCTGGTTAGGGTTAGGGATTAGGGTTACTGTTAGGATTTAGGTTTTGGATTTTGGTTAGGGCTAAGAGTTCATGTTAGTGTTGGCTTAGGTTTAATGATTAGTGTCAGGGCATGGGTCCTGTCTAATCTATGGGTCATTGGGGGTGTGCAGCGTGTGTGCATCCCCCCTCCATCGTACCATGGGTTTGGGCACTGACTGTCACGCAGGACACAGGCAGAGCCTCATCTCACACATGTCATGGCTAGATTGTAGGCTTGCTTAACTTCTAGAATGGAAGAATTGTGAGAATTAAATTTAAGGTTAGGATTAGGATTAGTGTTAGGGTTTAGGTTTAGGGTAAAGGGTTAGGGTTAAGAATATCATTATGGTTAGGGGTAATGTTAGTGTTAGTGCTAGGGTTTAGGGATAGGGGTTAGGGTTAGGGTTGTTGTTTGGTTAGGGTTAGGGCTAGGTTCATTGTAAGGGGTAGGGTTAAGGTTAGGGATGTGGTTAGGGTAAGGGTTAAGGGTAGCGTTTTAGGTTTAGTGTTAGTGTTTATGTATTATGGTATTGGTTAATGTTTCGAGTCATAATTACGGGTCAGGGTTTGGGGTTAGGGTTAGGGTCAGGGTTAGGGATCAGGGTTAGTTTGAGAGGTTAAGGTTAAGCTTAGGGTTATATTTAGTTGATAGGTTTAGCATTAGACTTAGGGTTAGGGGTTAGAGTTAGGGATCAGGATGAAGGCATGGGCTCTATATGCTCTATGCGGGGTTGGGACTGGGAGCATTGCCGGGACCGCACTCCATAGTACCCAGTTCATGGGACCCTGGCTCTCATGTGGGACACAGGGGAGGAGCGTCATCTCACACATTGCATGTGTTGATGGTAGCCTTGCTTATTTCTGCGAATGGAAGAAGTGTGAGAATGACATTTAGGGTTAGGGTAACTGGTTAGGATTATGGTTACGGATAGGGACTGTGGTTAGGGTTAAGGTTAGTGTTTAGAGTTAGGGTTGGGGGTTAGGGTCAGGGGTTAAGTTTAGGGTTAGGGGTTAAGGTTAGTGTTAGGGCTTAGATTTAGTGGTTAGTTTAAGGCCACAGGACCTGTCTAATCTATGGTGAGAGGGGTGCAGAGAGGATCGCCATGACACCACCCTATTTTACCCTTGCATTAGGCCCAGATCTACATGCAAGACTCAGGCAGAGCCTCATCTCACAAATGTCATGGCTGGATTTTAGACTTGCTTAACTCTGAGAATGGAAGAAGTGTGAGAATTATGGTTAGGGTTAGGGTTAGGGGTTTGGGGTTAGGGATTAGGGTTAGTGGTAGGTTAGTGGTTAGGGGTTAAGGGTTAGAGTTAATGTTAGGGTTAGTGTTAGTGTTAGGGTGAGGGTTAGGGTTGGGGTTAGGTTTAGGGTTAGGGGTTAGTGTTAGCGTTAAAGCTTAGGGTTAGGGTTCTTTGTAGGGTTATGGTTAGGGTTAGTGGCTTAGGGTTAGGGTTGGGGTTTAGGTGTTGCGGTTATGGCTAGGAAGTAGGGTTACGATTAGGTTTGGTGTTAGGGGTTAGGGTTAGGTTTAGCGTTAGGGTTGGGGTTGGGGTTAGGGTTAGGGGTTAGCATTAAAGTTAGGGTTGTGGTTGGGGTTAGGGTTGGGGTTGGGGTTAGGATTAGTGTTAGGGCTAGGGGTTGGGTTCGGGTGTAGGTTGGGATTGGGGTTAGGGTTTGTGTTAGGCATTAGGTCAATCCTACAATCCACCCCTTAATAGTGGCTTTCTCTCAGTGAATGTAAGCGTTCTTATTTATGACTCCTCTCTGGCTAAGAGTTATCCTCTTCCTATGAATTGACTCTTTCTTAATTGTTTTTGACAGAAACTCTCACACCTCTTCCACTCTCAGAGTTAAGCAAGACTACAATCCAGCCATGCTATTTGTGAGATGAAGCTCTGCCCGTGTCCTGCGGTGACAGTCAGGGCCTCACACCTAGGGTATGCTGGAATGGGGTCCCTGTGATGCTCTCTGCCGCAAGCCCCCATAGAGTAGACAAGGGCCTGAGCTTAAACCTAACCATTAACCCTAAACACCAACCCTAAACCTAATCCTCACCAAACCGGTGACCCTAACTCCTAACACTAACCCTAAGCACTAATCTTAATGTTAACTGCTCACCTTAACCCTAACTCCTAAAACTAATCCTAATTCCTAACCCTAACCCCTAACTCTATTCCTAATCCAAATCTTAACCCCTAACCCTAACCCTAAATCTAAATCTCATACTTCTTGCATCATCAGAGTTAAGCAAGCCTACAATACACCCATGCCAAGTGTGAGATGAAGCTGCGCCCTTGTGTCCCATGTGAAAGGCAGGGGCCCCTGCCCTCCATATGATGGAGTCAGGTCCCGGAAATGCTCCCAGTTCCTGACCCCCCATAGAGCAGATAGCGTCCATTCCCTAACCCTAAACCCTAGCTCTCACCCATCACTCTAATCCTACCCATACAAACTAATCCTAACCCTAATGCTAATACCAAACCCTAAACCTAACCCTAAAAATAACCCTAAACTTAATCCCAAACCCTACCCCTTAACACTAACACTAACCCCTATTTATACCCATAACACCTAAACTCTAACACTAACTCAAAAACTCTCATCCTAACCCTAACACTATCAAAAACCCTAACCTTATCCCTAACCCTAACAACAACCCTAACCCTAACCAAGACCCTAACACTAACCCTAAACCATAACCCTAAACTTAACACTACCCCTAACCCTAACCCCTACCTCTAACAGTTAACCCTAACCCTAACCCTAACACTAACCCCTAACACTGACCGTAACCCCTAACACTAACCCTAACCACTAACCCAATCCCTAACCCCAATCCCAACCTCAACCCCAACCCCAACCCCTAACCTTAACCCTAACCCTAATTCTCACACTTCTCCCATTCTCAGAGTTAAGCAACCTTAAAATCCAGCCATGTCATGCGTGAGACGAGGCTCCACCTGAGCCCTGATAGTAAGTCTGGGCCCAAGGCAAGAGTACAATAGTGTGGTGTCATACCAACCCTCTCCGCACCCCTCTCACCATAGATTAGACTGGTCCTGTGCCCTTAAACTAACCACTAAATCTAAGCCCTAACCCTAACCCTAACCCATAAACCTAAACCTAAACCCTGACCCTAACCCCCAACACTGTGAACCCTAACCTTAACCGTAACAACAGACCCTATCCCTAACCATAATCCTAACTCATTATCCTAACCCTAAATGTAATTCTCACACTTCTTCCATTTACAGAAATAAGCAAGCCTACAACCAACCCATGCTATGTGTCAGATGACGCTCCTCCTCTGTGTCCCACATGAGAGCCAAGGTGCCATGACCTGGGTACAATGGAGTGGGGACTCGGCGATGCTCCCAGTCCCAACCCCGAATAGAACAGGTTGGGCCCATTCCTTAACACTAATCCCTAACTCTAACCCCTAACCCAACTCTAAAGCTAAACCAAACCCTAAAACTAACAGTAAGCTTAACCCTAACCTCTCAAACTAACCTTCATCCCTAAACCGAACCCTAACCCTAACCTCAACCCTTAACCTAACATGAACCCATAACCAAAACCATAATACCTAACCACTAACACTAACCACAAAACGCTATCCCTAACCCTCACCCTAACCACATCCTTAACCCTACCCCTACCCCATACAATGAACCTAGCCCTAACCCTAATCAAACAATGACCCTAACCCTAAACCCTAGCCCTAACACTAACATTACCCCAACCTTAATGATATTCCTAACCCTAACCCTTTACCCTAAACCTAAATCTAAACACTAACCCTAATCTTGACCCTAAATGTGATTCTCACACATCTTCCACTCTAGGAATTAAGCAAGCCTACAATCTAGCCATGCCATGTGTGAGATGAGGCTCTGCCTGAGTCCTGCGTGACAGCCAGAGTCAAGGCCCAGGGTATGATGGAGTGGGGACACAACCACGCTCCACACCACCAGTGCCCCATATATTAGACAGGGCCCATGCCCTGACACTAATAATTGAACCTAAGGTAATACTAACCTGAACCCCTAGCCCTAACAGTAACCAAGGAACCTATCTCCTAACAGTAACCCTAATCCCAAAATCTAAACATAACCCCTCACCCTAAACCTAAACCTAACTACTAAACATAGTCCTAATCCCTAACTGTAACAGTAACCCTAACCCTAATTTAACCTCTAACCGTAACCTCTAAACCTAATCTTAGTCCCTAACACCCAATGCTAACCTTAATCCTAACCCCTTACCCTAACTCCAAATGTAATTATCAGGCTTCTTCAGTTTGAAAAGATAAGGAAGCCTACAATCCACCCGTGCCATGTGTGAGATCAGGTTCTGCCCCTGTGTCCTACATGAAACTCAGGGGCCCATGCCCTGGGTACGATGGAGTGGGGCCCCAGCGATCTTCTCATTTCCCCACCCCTGATAGAACAGATAGGGCCCATGTCCTAACCTGAATCCACTAACCCTAACACCTAATGCTAACCCTAAGCCCTGACCCTAACCCTAACCCAAAACCTAAACCCTAACCCTAACCCTACACTTAACCCTAACCTTAGCCCTAATCTTAAGTCTAATTCTCACACTTCATCCATTCTCAGAGTTATGCAAACCTACAATCCAGCCATGCCATGCGTGACATGAGGCTCTGCCTGAGGGCAGCATGACAGTCAGGGCCTTAAATCCAGGGTACGACAGAGTGGTGTTGCAGTGACCCTGTCCACCCCCCTCTCACCATAGATAGACAGGTCCTGTGCCCTTAAACTAACTGCTAAATCTACGCCTTAACACTAACCTTAACACCTAACCCTAAATCTAACTCTGGACCCTAACCCCGAACACTAACTCTAAACCCTAACCTTAAACCTAACCCCTAGCCTAACACTAACCCCTAAAAGTACTCTTAATCTCTAACCCTAACCATAATCATAACCCCTTAACATTATCCTAAACGTAATTCTTACACTTCTTCCATTTGCGGAGATAAGCTAGCTTACAACCAACCCGATCCATGTGTGAGATGAGGCTCTGTCGCAGTATCCCAAGTCAGAGGCAGGGTCCCATGCCCTGGGTACAATGGAGTGGGGTCCCAGTGACGCTTCCTTTTCCCGACCCCGCATATCGCAGATAGTTAACCCTAATACCACACATCGTTAACCCTAATCCCTAAGCCTAACCGCTACCCCAACCCTAAGAATAACACCTAACCCTAACACTGTTACTAACCCTAAACCTAACACTAAACTCAACCTCTAACCGCTAACTCTAACCCTAACCCATAACCATAACCATAGTACCTAAACCATAACACTAACTGTAAAACACTAACCCTAACCGTAACCCTAATGATAACCCTAAGTCTAACCCTACCACTTATAACATCTCTAGCCCTAACCCTAACCAAACAACCACCCTAACCCTAACCCTAACACCTAAACCTACACCCTCAGGCTAACACTAACATTAATCCCTAACCCTATCCATAATCCTAACCCTAAAGCTAATTCTCAGACTTCTTCAATTCTTAGAGTTAAGAAAGCCTACAATCCTCCCATGCCATTCATGTAAGGATGCTCTGCCACTGTGTCCTACATGAAACCCAAGGGCCCATACCCAGCATACGATAGAGTGGGTTCCTGGAGACAATCCCAGCACCCTAACCCATGCTGCTAGTGCAGACAGGGCCCGTTCCCTAAGCATAGACAATTCATTTAACCCTTAACCCTAACCCTAAACATAACACCTAACCCTATTGCTCACCTTAACACATAAACCTAATCATAACCCTAACCCTAGCCCTTAACTTAACCTTAATGCATAACCCTTACCCTAACAACAACCCCTATCCCATAACACTAATCCTACGTCCTAGCCAAAACTGTAAAACCTAAACCTTAACCCTAACCCTAAACTGCTAACCCTAACCTTAACCCTACAAACAACCCTAAACCTAACCCTAAACCATAAACCTAAAACCTAACCCTAACTCTAACCCTTAATCCTAACCCTAACACCTAACCCTATCCATAAAACTTAACCCTAACTCTTACCCTAACCCTTACCCTAATGCGTAGACCTATCCCTGAACCTAACCCTAACTAGTAACCCTAACCCTGATCGGTATCCCTAACCATAGCCATGAACCCAAAACTTAACCCTAGTCGAAACCATGACCCCTAACACTAAGCACTCACCCTAACAATAACCTTAATCCCTAACCCTTACCCCAATGCATAGACCTATCCCTGACCCTAACCTTAACCAGTAACCCTAACCATGACCCCTATCCCTAACCATAACCATGAAACCCAAAACTTAACCCTAGTTGTAACCATAACCCCTAACACTAAGCACTCACCCTAACACTAACCTTAATGCCTAACCCCTACCATAATCCTAACCCTAAATCTAATTCTCAGACTTCTTGCTTTCTCAGAGTTAAGAAAGCCTATAATCCTCCCATGCCATGCATGAAAGAAGGCTCTGCTACTGTGTCCTGCATGAAACCCAGGGGCCCATACCCAGCGTAGGATAGAGTGGGTTCCCAGCGACAACCCCAGCCTCCTTACATGCCCCCCTAGTGCAGACAGAGCCCTTGTCCTAAGCATAAACACTACCCCTAACCCGTATCCCTAACCGTAAACATAAAACCTAAACCTAAATCTGTTGCTCACTGTAACATGTAAACTTAACCGTAACCCTAACTTTAACCCCTTAAACTAACCTTAATGCATAACACTTATGCTGACAAGAACCCCTATCCCATAATTCTAACCCTAACTCCTAGCCATAACCATGACACCTAAACCCTAACCCTTACCCTAAAGCCTAGACCTAACCCTAACCCTAACCCAAACCCCTAACCCTAGCCCTAAACCATTACCCTAACACTAACACTGAACCCTGATCCTAACCCTAACCCCTAACCTTAACCATAAACCTTAATCTAACATTAACCCTAACCTGAACACTTAACACTAACCCTAACCCTAACCTTAACCCCTAACCCTAACCCTATCCCTTAAACCTAAAACTAACCCTAACCATTAACCCTAACCCTAACCTTTAACAGTAACCCTAACACCTAGCCCCCTAACCCTAATGCTAACCTTAACCCTTAACCCCTAACCCCTAACACTAACATTAACATTAACCCCTAACCTCAAACCCCTAACCCAAACCATAACCCTAATTCTCACAGTTCTTCCATTCTGAGAGTTAAGCAAGCCTACAATCTTCCCAGGCCATGCATCAAAGGAAGCCCTGCCACTGTGTACTGCATGAAACCTACAGGCTCATACCCAGCATACAATAGAAGGGGTCTCAGCGATAATCCCAGCCCCCTAACCCACCAACCTAGTGTAGACAGGGCCTGTGCCCTGAGCATAAACACTACCCTTAACTCATAATCCTAACTCTAAACATAACACCTAACCCTAAACCTATTGCTCACCTTAAAACATAAACCTAACCATAACCCTAACACTAGCCCCTTAACCTAACTTTAATGCATAACACTTACCCTAACAACAACCCATATCCCATAACTCTAACCTTACATCCTAGCCATAACCATAAATCATAAACCATAAACCGAACCCGAAACTGCTAACCCTAACCATAACCCTAAGAAAAACCATAAACCTAACCCTAACTTTAACCCCTAATGCTAAACGTAAACCCTAACTCTAACTCTAACCCTAACCCTAAACCCTAAACCCTCACACTAAACCCTAATCCTAACCCTAACCCTTAAACCTAACCCAAACTCTTAACCCTAAAGCTAACCCTTACCTTAACACCAAGACCTAACACTACTTCTAAACCTAACCCTAATACCTAAACTTAACCTTAACCATGAACACTAAACCTAACTCTAACACACTAACCCTAACCATAACCCTTAACTCTAACCCTAATGCTAATGTGAACCCTTAACTCTAACCCTAAAACCTAACCCTAACTGGTATCCCTAACCCTGACCGTTAATCCTCACCATAACCCTTAACCCTAACCCTAATCCTAAACTTTAACCCTAACCCTACCTCTTAACCCTAACCCTAACCCTGACCCCTAACCCTAACCCTAACACTCACCTTTCACCCTAAACCTAACCGTAACAGTTAACCCTAACACTAACCTTTAAACCTAACCCTAACCATAACACTTAACCTTAATCCTAACCCTTAACTCTAACGTTAACCCTAACCCCTCACCCGAACCCTAACACTAACCACTAACCCTAACCCTAACCCTAACCCTAACCCCTAAACCTAACACCTAACCCTAACCCTAACACAATCCCCAACCCCTAACCACTAACCCTAACCCTAACCCTAATTCTCACACTTCTTCCATTCTCAGAGTTAAGCAAGCCTACAATCCAGCCATGCCATGCGTGAGATTAGAGTCCGCCTGAGGCCTGCATGAAAGTCAGGGCCCAGGACCCAGTGTACGATGGTGTGCTGTCACGGTGACCCTTTCCACACCTCTCTCACCATAGATTATACAGGTTTTCTGCCCTTAAACTAACTGCTAAATCTAAGCGCTAACACTAACCCTAAACCTAACCCCTGACCCTAACCCCCAACACTAACTAAACCCTAACCTTAACCCTAACCACAGACCCTATCCCTAATGATAATCATAACCAATTACCCTAACTCTAAATGTAATTTTCACACTTCTTCCATTCACAGAAATAAGCAAGCCTACAACCAACACATGCCATGCGTGAGATGAAGCTCCGCTCCGGTGTCCCACATGAGAGCCAGGGTCCCATGACCTGGGTACAATGGAGTGGGTTACCAGCCATGCTCCCAGTCCTGACCTTGCATAGAGCAGATAAGGCCCATTCCTTAACCCTAATCCCTAACTCTAACCCCTAACTCTAAACCTAAGGCTAAACCTAACCCTAAGTTTAACCCTAACCTCTCAAATTAACCCTCATCCCTAATCTTAACCCTAATCCCAACCCCGAAGCCCTAACTCTAACATGAACCCATAACCAAAAGCGTAATACCTAACCATTAACACTAACATTCACAGGAATAATAATTCACAGGAATAAGCAAGCCTACAACCAACCAATGCCATGTGTGACATGACGCTCTGCCCTTGTGTCCCACATGAGAGCCAGGGTCCCATGACCAGGGTACAATGGAGTGGGGTCCCAGTGACGCTCCCAGTCTCAACGCCACATAGAGCAGATAGAGCCCCTGCCTTAATCCTAATCCTTAACACTAACTGCTAACCCTAAAACTATTGCTTAACCTACCCCCTAAACCTAACACTAAGCTTAACACTAAGCTCTCAATCTAACCGTCTTCCCTAACACTAACCCTAACCCCAATCACTAACCTGTAACCCTAACACGAACCCGTAACCAAAACCGTAATACTTAACCACTAAAACTAACTCTGAAAAGCTAAACCTCTCCATAACCCTAACCGCAACCCTAACCCTACTTCTTACAATAAAACTAGCCCTAACCTGAACCAAACACCGACCCTAACCCTAATGCCTAACCCTAACCCCTAGCCCTAACACTAACCTTAGCCCCAAACCCTAACCATATTCCTAACCCTAACCCTTTACACTAACGCTAAAACCACTCCTAAACTCTAACCTTAATCCTAACCCTAAATCTAATTCTCACACTTCTTTCATACTAGTAGTCAAGCAAGCCTACAATCTAGCCATGCCATGCGGAACATGAGGCTCTACTTGAGTCCTGAGAGACAGTCAGAGCCCAAGGCCCAGGGTACAATGGAGTGGGGATGCAACCACGCTCCACACACCCAGTGCCCCATAGATTAGACAGGGCCCATGCTGTGACCCTAATCAATAAACCTAAGCTAACATTAACCGGAACTCCTAGCCCTAACTGAAATCCATGAACCTAACTTCAAACAGTAAGCCTAATCCTTAAATCTAACCATAACTCCTCACCCTAAACATAAACCTAACTACAAAACATAATCCTAATCACTAACCATAACTATAACCCTAACACTAATTCTAACCTCTATCCGTAACCCCTAAACCTAATCCTAGTCCTGAACACCTAACCATAACCTTAATCCTAACCCCTTACTCTAACCCCAAATCCAATTCTCAAACTTCTTCAGTTTGAAAAGATAAGAAAGGCTGAAATCCACCCATACCATGCGTGAGATGAGGCTCTGCCCCTGTGTCCTACATGAAAGACAGTGGCCCATGCCCTGGCTACAATGAAGTGGGTCGCTGGTGATCTTCCAAGTTCCCCACGACTGATAGATCAGATAGGGCCCATGTCCTAACTCGAATTCGTAACCCTAAACCCTGACCCTGACACTAAACATAACACCTAACCATAACCCTAATGCTAACACTAACACCTAAAGCTACCCCTAACCCCTGACCCTAACCCCACCCAAAACCCTAAACCCTAAACCTAACCCAACCTCTAAACCTAACCCTAACCCTAAATCTAATTCTCACACTTCTTCCATTCTCAGAGTTAGACAAAGCCTGCAATCCAGCCATGCCATGCATGAGATGAGGATCCACCTGAGTGCTGCATGACAGT
This sequence comes from Prolemur simus, assembly GCA_003258685.1. Lineage (NCBI taxonomy): Eukaryota > Metazoa > Chordata > Mammalia > Primates > Lemuridae > Prolemur > Prolemur simus. The sequence goes on along the minus strand of MPIZ01001000.1, from coordinate 158,093 downwards.
CAGGACCTTAGGCCCAGTGTACAATGTAGTGGTGTCACAGCATCCCTGCCCGCCCCCTCTCACCACAGATAAACAGGTCCTGTGCCCTTAAACTAACTGCTAAATCTAAGCCCTAACACTAACACCTAACCCTAAACCTAATCCCTGACACTTACGCCCAACCCTAACTCTAAACACTAACATTAACCCTAGCTCCTAACCCTAACCCTAACCCCTAAACCTACTCCTAATCCCTAATCCTAACCATAATCCCAACCCTTTACCCTTATCCTAAATGTAATTTTAACACTTCTTCCATTCGCAGAGATAAGCAAGCCTACAACCAACCCAAGCCATGCGTGAGATGATGCTCTGCCCCAGTATCCCAAATTAGAGTCAGGGACCCATGCCCTGGGGACAGTGCAGTGGGGTTCCGGTGATGCTCCCTTTTACCGACCCAGCATACAGCAGATAGGGCACATATGTTAACCCTAATCCCTAACCCTAACCGCTACAGCTAGCCCTAACCATAACACCTAAACCTAACCCTATTGCTAACACTAACCCTAGTACTAACACTAAACCAAACCTCTAATCCCTAACTCTAACCCTAACCCGTAACCATAACAGTAGTACCTAAACCATAACACTAACTGTAAAACACTAAACCTAACCCTAATGACAACCCTAAGCCTGACCCTAGAATTTACAACATCTCTAGCCCTAACCCTAACCAAACAACCACCCTAACTCTAACACTAACCCCTAACACTAAGCCCTAACCCTAACACTAACGTTAATCCCTAACCCTATCCATAATCCTAACCCTAAATCTAATTCTCTGATTTCTTCCATTCTCAGAGTTAAGCAAGCCTACAATCCTCATATGTCATGCGTAAAAGGAAGCTCTGCCACTGTGTGCTGCATGAAACCCACAGGCCAATACTGAGTGTATGATAGAGTGCGTTTCTGGCGACAATCCCAGCACCCTTACCGACCGCCCTAGTGCAGAAAGGGCCCCTGCTCTAAGTATAAACACTACTCCTAACCCATAGCACCAACCCTACATGTAACACCTAACCCTAACCCTATTGCTCACCCTAACACATTAACCTAACCCTGACCCTAACCACTTAACTTAACCTTAATGTATAACCCTTACCCTAACAAAACCCCTATCCCATTAAACTAACCATACCTCCTAGCCATAACTGTAACAACTAAACCCTCACCATAACTCTAAACTATTAACCCTAACATTAACCCTACCAACAACACTAAACCTAACACTAACCCTAACTCCTAACACAAACCCTTACCCATAAACCTAATCCTAACCCTAACAAATAACCTCACCCTAATCCTTCACCTTAACCCTAAACCTAACACTTACCTAAACACCTATACCTAACCCTAAACCTACAACTAACGCTTAACCCTAATCCTAACTCCTAACCCTAACCCTTAACCCTAAACACTACCCTAACCATTAACCCTAAATCTAACCCTTAACACTAACCCTAACCCTATCCATAACCCTAAACATAACCCTAACACCTAACCCTAACCTTAAACCTAACCCTATCCCTAACCATAACACTAACCAGAACACCAACACTAACGCTAACCCCTAACCCTAACCCTAACCCCCGAAAACTAACCCTACCCCTAATCCCTAAGCCTAACCCTAACCCTAAACCTAACACAACCCTTACACTAACCCTAACCCTAACCCTAAACTTAACCTACCATAACCCTAAACCCTAACCCTAAAACTAACCCTAACCGTAAACCTAACCCCTAAATCTAATCCTAATTCTAACCCTAACCCTGAACATCAACCTAACTCTGAAACCTAACACTAACCCCTAATCAAATCTCTAACACTAACGCTAGCCTTAATACTAAACCCCAACCCTAACACTAACCACTAATCCTAACCCTAACGCTAACCTCTAACCCTAACCCTAATCCCTAACACTAACATAACCTTATCCATAAACCATAAATTAACACTTAACCTAACCCTGACCCCTAAACCTAACCATAACAATAACACAAAACCCTAACATTGACCCTAACCCTAAGGCATAAACCTAATCCTAACCCCAGCCCTAACCATAACCCTGGCTCTAGTCCTAGACCTAGACCTAACCCTAGACCTAACCATAGCCCTAATCATAGCCCTAGACCTAGCCCTAACCCTAAACCTAACCATAGCCCTAGCCCTGGCCCTAGCCCTAGCCATAACCCTACCCCTAACACTAACCCTAACACTATCCATAAACCTAACCATAACCCTAACAACCATAAACCCTAACACCAAACCTAACCCTAACCACAACCATAACCATAACCCTATGCTAACAGGCCTAACCCCTAGCCATAGCAATAAACTTAACCCTAAACACTAACATTAAACCTAACCATAAACGCTAAAACTAAACCTAATGCTAACCCTAACACTAACCCTAACCATAAACCCTAACTTCTAACACTAACCCTAACACTAACCACTAAACCTAACACAAATTCTAACCCTAAGCCTAAACGTAAAACTAACCTTAACCCTTAATCCAAACCCTAAACCCTAATGCTATTCTGAAACCTAACGCTAAACCTAACCCTAAATCCTAAGCCTAACACTAACACAGAACCCTAAACTTAACCCTAACCCTAAACCCTAACCCTAACCATAACCATAACCCTAACCACTATCCTCTAACCCTAACCCTAACCCTAACACTAACCCCTAAAATTAACCCTAACCCTAATGCTAAGAATAAACCTAACACTAACACTAACACCTAACCCCTAACCATAACCTTAATGCTAACTCTAACCCTAACCCTAACCCCTAATGATAACCCTAACCCTAACCCATATCCGTAACCCAAATTCTAACCCTAAGCCTAAACCTAAACAAAACCCTAACCCTTAACCCTAACCCTAACTTCTACTCCTAACCCTAACCCTAACCCTAAACCTAACCAGTAACCCTAACACTAACACTAAATTTAGCCCCTAACCCTAACCCGAAACCTAACGCTAACCCTTAACCCTAATCTTAACCATAAACCTAACATTAACCACTAATCCTAACACTAACCCCTAAACCTAAACCTAACCCTATCCCTTACCCATAAACCTAACACTAAACCCCTAACACTAACAGTAACATTAAACCCTAACCCCTAACCTTAATACATACACTAAGCCTTAAACCCAAACCTCACATCCTAACCCTAACAGTTAACCATAAGACTAACCGTGAAACCTTACCCTAAAAGTAACTCTAGCCATAAAACCTAACCCTAATCTTAATTCTAACCTTCAGCCGAAACCTAAACCTGACACTATCCCCTAACACTAACCCCTAATCCTAACCCTAACCCTCCTGCTCACCCTAACCATAAACCCTAACCCTAACCCTAAACCCTAACCCTAAACCTAACCCCTGTGCCTAACCCCAAAGACTAACCCTTACCCTTATGTTAACCCCTAACACTAAACCTAACCCTAACTCCTAACCCTAAATCTAAACCTATCCCTAAGTTCAACCTAGCTCTAACCCTAGCCCTAGCCCTATCATTAGACCTAGACCTAACACTAGACCTAGCACTTGCCTTAGCCCTGACACTAACCATAACCCTAAACCTAACCCTAGCCCTAACCCTAGCCCTAAACCTAGCCCTATCCCTAACCCTAGCCCTAAACCTAGCCCTATACCTAACCCTAGCCCTAGCCCTAAACCTAACACTATCCTTAACCCTGACCCGAACCATAACAACCCTAACCCCTAACCATAACCCCAAACCCTAACTCTATCACTAAACCTAACCCTAACCGCTAACCCTAACCCTAATGCTAGCCCTAACCCTAACCCTAACACCTAACCCTAATCATAACCCTAACTCTAACAGCTAACACTAACCCTAACTCTAACACAAACCCTAAACCTAAACCTAACCCTAATCCTTCACTCTAACCCCTAATCCTAACCCTAACCCTAATGCTAACTCTAAACATAAAACCTAACCATATCACTAACTCCACTAACACATAACCCTAACCCTAACCATAACCCTAAACCCTAACCCTTACCCTATCCCCTAACCATAACCCTAACACCTAACCCAAACTCTAACCCTAACCACTAACCCTAACCCTATCCTTAACCCCAAACACACTACCCTAAACCTAACCCAAACCCTAGCAACCCTAACCCCTAACCCCTAATCCTAATGATAACCTGAAAACTAACCTCTAACCCTAAACATAAACCTAACCCCAAACACTAACCCTAAACCTAACCCAAACCCTAACAACCCTAACCCCTATCCTCTAACACTAACCCTAACCCAAAACTAACCCCTATCCCTAAACCTAAACCTAACACCTATCTCTAACCCTACTTCTAACCCTAACTATAAACATAAACCTAACCATTACTCTTAACCTTAACCCTAACCCATAACCCTAACCCAAGCTCTAACACTAACATTAACACCTAACCCTAAATCTAACCATATACCTTACCCCTAAACCTAAAACTAAACCCCCAACCCTAACGCTAACCACAAAACCCAACTCTTAACCCTTAAACTTAACACTATCCCCAACCCTGAATGCCAAACCACTAACCCTAAATGTAATACTAACCCTAAGACTAACTGTTAAACCTAACCCTAATCCTTAAACTTAAACACTACACTAACAATTAACCCTAAATGTAACACTTAGCAATAAACCCTAAGCCTAACACTAAACCTAAACCTAACCCTAACACCAAAAATTAATCCTAAATTTAACCCTATCCCTAACTATAATGCCAACCAGAACCCTAACCCTAACCCTAACCCCTAAACTTAACCCTAACTCTAACCCCCAAAACTAATCCTACCCCTAATCCCTAAGCCTAACCCTAACCCTAATCCTAACACAACCCTTATACTAATCATAACCCTAACCATAACCTTAACCTACCATACCTCTCCACCATAAACTTAACCCTAACCGTACCACTAACCCCTAACCCTAATCCTAATTCTAACCCTAAACCTAAACATAAACCTAACCGTAAACCCTAACCCTAATCCCTAATCCTAACCCTAACACTAACCCTAGCCCAAACACTAAAACCTAACCCTAACCCTAACACTAACCCATAATCCTACCCGTAACTCTAACACTAACCTCTAACCCTAACCCTAATCCCTAACACTAACATACTCCTATCCATAACCCCTAACCCTAATGCTTAACCTAACCCTAACCCTTAACCCTAACCCTAACCCTAACACCAAAACCTAACTTTATGCCTAACCCTAACAACTAACCCTAACCCTTACCCCAGGCCTAACCCTAACACTACCCCTAGACATAGCCCTAGCCCTAGCCCTGATCATATCCCTAGGCCTAGCCCTAATCATAGCCCTAGCCCTAGCCCTAGTCCTGATCCTAACCCTAACCCTAACCCTAAACCTAAACCTAGTCCCAGCCCTAGCCATATCCCTAGGCATAACTCTAGCCCTAACACTAACCCTAACACTATCCCTAAACCTAACCATAACCATAACAACCCTAACAACTAAGACTAAATCTAAGTCTAACCCTAACCATAACCCTAACCCTAACAGCCCTAACCACAAACACTAAAAATAACCTAACATCTAACCCTAAACCTAACCCTAACCGCTCACCCTACCACTAAATCTAACCCTAACCCTAACCCTAACTTCTAACCCTAACCTTAACACTAACACCTAACACTAACCCTAATTCTAACCCTAACGGTAAACATAAAGCTAACGTTAACTTCTAAACCAAACCCTAAACCCTAATCCAAATCCTAACCCTAGCACTAAACCTAACCCTAAACACTCACCCTAACCCTAAGCCTAATCCTTAAACTTAACCCTAACAGTAACACCTATCCATAACGCTAATGCTAACCCTAAGCCTAAACATAAACCAAGCCCTAACCCTTAATCCTAACCCTAAAACCTACTCCTAACCCTAACTCTACCCCTAACACTAACCATTAACCGTAACCCTAATACTAACTATAGCCCCTAACCCTAACCCTTAACCTTAATGTTAACCATAAACCTAACCCTAACCCCTAAACCCTAACCCTAACACTAACCCCTAAACCTAAACCTAACCATATACCTTACCCTAAAACTAACACTAAACCATTAACCCTAAAAGTAACACCAAACCATAACACCTAACCTTAACACAAACCCTACCCCCTAAACCCAAACATCACATCCTAATATAACAGTTATCCCTAAAACTAACCATTAAACCTTACCCTAAATGTAACCCTATCCCTAACACCTAATCCTAAACTTAATTCTGACCTTCAGCCTAAACCTAAACCTAACACTATCCCCTAAACTTAACCCTAACCCCTACTCCTAACCCTAACCCTAACGCTCACACTAACCGTAAACCCTAACCCTAACCCTAAGCCCTATCCCTAACCGTAACACTAACCCCAAACACTAACACTTACCCTAACCCTAACCCCTAGCACCTAACCCTAAATGTAACCCTAACTTCTAACCCTAACTCTAAACCTAGCCTTAAGTTCAACCCTAGCACTAACCCTAAACCTAGCCCTAGCCCTTGCCCAGACACTAACACTAACCCTAAAACTAACCCTAGACCTAGCCCTAGCACTACCCTATACCTAACCCTAGCCCTAGCCCTAACCCTAACACTATCCCTAACGCTGACCCTAAGCCTAAGAGCCCTAACCCCTACCATAACCCAAAACCATAACTCTATCACTATACATAACCCTAACCACTAACCCTAACCCTAACGCTAACACTAACCCTAACCACAAACTGTAACCATAACTCTAACTCTAACTCCTAACCCTAACCCTAATTCTAACACTAACCCTAAACCTAACCCTAAACCCTAACCCTAACCCCTAATCTAAGCCTAACCCTAATGCTAACCCTAACCTAAAACCAAACGCTATTGCTAACCCTAACCCTAACACCTAAACCTAACCCTAACCATAAGCCTAAACCCTAACCCTAACCCTAACCCCTAACTGTAAACCAAGAACGTAACACAAAACCTAACCCTAAACCTAACCCCTAACCCTAAACTTAAACCTAACTCCAAACCCTAACCCTAAACCTAACCTGAACCCAAACAATCCTAAACCCTAACCTCTAATCCTAACCCTAATCCAAACATTAACCCCTAACCCTAACCCTAAAACAAATACCTATCCCTAACCCCATTTCTAAACCTAATCCTAAACATAAACATAACCCTTACCCTTAACCTTAACCCTAACCCTAACATTAACCCATAACCCTAAATCTAACCCTATCCCTTACCATTAACCCTAAAATTAAACTCCTAACCCTAATACTAACCCCAAACTCTTACCCCTAACCCCTAAATTTAACACTGTCCCCAAAAATGAACCCCAACCACTAACCCTAAACCTAACAGTTAAAGCTAAGACTAACCATTAAAACTTACCCTAACCCTTAACCCTAAAGGCTACCCTAACCATTAACCCTAAACCTAAGACTTAATGCTAACCCTAACCCTAAACCTAAACCTAACCCTAACACCTAACCCTAACCCTAAACCTAACCCAATTTCTAAACATAAAACTGAACAGAACACTAACCCTAAACCTAACCCTAACTCTAACCCCCTAAAACTAACCCTAACCTTAATCCTTAAGCCTAAACTTAACCCTAAACCCAACACAATCCTTACACTAACCCTAACCCTATCCTAAAACTACCATAACCCCAAACACTAACACTAACCCCTAACGCTAAACCTAAATCTAACCATAATCCTAAACAAAATCCTAACCCTAAACCCAAACTCTAAACCCTAATCCTTACCCTAACACTAACACTAGACGTAACTCTAAACAATAACACTAACCCTGACATGAACCCCTAACCCTAACTCTAACTCTAACCCTAACCTCTAATGCTAACCCTAACCCTAACCCCTAAACCCTAACCCTAACCCTAACACTAACACTAAAACTAACCCCTAAATCTAACCTTAACCCCTAACGCCAAGAATAACCCTAACACTAACTCTAAGCCCTATCCCCTAACCGTAACCCTAATGATAACTCTAACTATAATCCTAACCCCTAACTGTAACCCTAAAACTAACCCCTATGTGTAACCCTAATTGTAACCCTAGGCCTAAACCTCAACCAAACCCTAACCCTTAACCCTAACCCTAAAACCTATTCCTAACCCTAACCCTAAACCTAATCACTAACTCTAACCCTCACACTAAATTTAGCCCCTAAACCTAATTCAAACCCTAACCCTAACCCTTAACCCAAATCTTAACCATAAAACTAACCATAACCTCTAACCCTAAGAGTAACCCATAAACATAAAGATAAACCTATCCCTTACCCCTAAACCTAACACTAAACCCCTAACCCTAACAGTAACACCAAACCGTAACCCCTAACCTTAACACTAACCCTACCCCATAAACCTACCATCCTAACCCAGCAATTAACCATAAGACTAACCATTAAACCTTACCCTAACCATAACCATAGCTCTAACACCTAACCCTAACCTTAATTCTAACCTTCAGCCTAAACGTAAAACTAACACTATCCCCTAAACCTAACCTTAACCCCTAATCCTAAACGTAACCCTAATGCTCACACTAACCATTATCCCTAACCCTAAAACTAAACCTTAACCCTAACCCTAATGTAACCCCTAACCCTAAACCTAACCCCCATCCCTATCCCTAACCCTAAACACTAACACTAACCCTTAACCTAACCCTAACACATAACCATAACCCTAACCCTAACTCCTAATCCTAAACCTAAACGTAGACCTAAGTTCAACACAGCACTAACCCTATGTCTAGCCCTAGCCCTAGACCAGGACTTAACCGTAGCCCTAGAACTAGCCCAATGCCTGACACTAACCCTAATGCTAAACCTAACCCTAGCCCTAGCCCAAGCCCTAGCCCTATCCCTAACCCTAGACCTAGCCCTAAACCTAACACTATCCTAACGCTGACCATAACCCTAACAGCCCTAACTCCTAACCATAACCCCACCCCTAACTCTATAAGTAAACCTAACCCTAACCTCTAACCGTAACTCTAACATTAACCCTAACACTAACCCTAACCCCTAACCCTAACCATAACCCTAACTCTGACCGCTAACACAAACCCTAATTCTAAAACTAACCCTAAACGTAAACCTAACACTAAGCCCTAATCCTAACCCTAACCCTAAGGCTAACCCTAAACCTAAAACCTAAACCTATTGCTAACCCTAACCTAAGGCTTAACCCTAACTGTAACCATAACGCTAAACACAAACCCTAACTACTGACCGTAACCCTAACACCTAACCCAAACCCTAACCCCAACCCTAACACCTAATGCTAACCTTAAACCTAATCAAAAGCCTAACAACCCTAACCCATAACCCCTAATCATAACCCTAATCTGAACACTAACCCCTAACCCTAACCCTAAACCTAACGTCTATACCTAACCCTATTTCTAACTCTAACCCTAAACAGAAACCTAACACTTACCCCTAAGCTTAACCTTAACCCATAACCCTAACCCTAACATAAACCCCTAACCCTAAATCTAACCCTATCCCTTCCCACTAAAACTAAAATTAAACCCCTAACCCTAATACTAACCCCAAAGCTTAACCCCTGAACCCTAACCTTAACACTGTCCCCAACCATGAACCCCAACCAATAACCCTAAACCTAACAGTTAACGCTAAGACTAACTGTTAAAACTTACCCTAACCCTTAACCCTAAACGCTACCCTAACCATTAACCCTAAACCTAACACTTAACACTAACCCTAACCCTAAACCTAACCCTAATACCTAACCCTAACCCTAACCCTAATCCTATTCCTAAACATAACACAGACCAGAACACTAACCCTAACCCTAACACTAACCCCCTAAAACTAACCCTACCCCTAATCCTTCAGCCTAACCTTAACCCTAAACCTAACACAACACTTACAATAACCCTAACCCTACCCTAAATCTACCATAACCATAAACACTAACCCTAACCCCTAACGTTAATCCTAAATCTAACCCTAACCCTAAACAAAAACCTAACTCTAAACACTAACTCTAACTCCTAATCCCTAACACTAACACTAGACCTAACGCTAAACAATAACACTAACCCTGACACGAACCCCTAACCCTAACTCTAACCCTAACCTCTAACCCTAACCATAACCCTAAATCTAACCCCTAACGTAACCCTAACCCTAACATTAACACTAACCCCTAAACCTAACCCTACCCTAATGCTAAGAATAACCCTAACACTAACTCTAGGCCCTATTCCCTAACCATATCCCTAAAGATAACTCTAACCATAACCCTAACCCCTAACTGTAACCCTAATACTAACCCCTATGTGTAACCCTAATTGTAACCCTAAGCTTAAACCTCAACCAAACCCTAACCCTAAAACCTATTCCTAACCCTAACCCTAACTCTAACCAATAACCCTAACCCTCACAATAAATTTAGCCCCTAAACCTAACTCGAACCCTAACCCTAACCCTTAACCCTAATCTTAACCATAAAACTAACCATAACCCTTAACCCTAACACTAACACATAAACATAAACCTAACCCTATTCCTTTCCCCTAAACCTAACACTAAACCCCTAACCCTAACAGTAACACCAAACCCTAACACCTAACCTTAACACTAACCCTACCCCATAAACCCAAACATCACATCCTAACCCTAACAATTAACCCTAAGACTAACCATTAAACCTTACCCTAACCATAACCGTAGCTCTAACACCTAACCCTAACCTTAATTCTAACCTTCAGCCTAAACGTAAAACTAACATTATCCCCTAAACCTAACCTTAAAGCCTAATCCTAAACATAACCCTAACACTCACCCTAACCATTAACCCTAACCATAATACTAAACCTAACCCTAACCTAACCCCTAACCCTAAACCTAACCCCTATCCCTATCCCCAACCCTAAACACTAACACTAACCCTTAACCTAACCCTAACCCATAACCGTAATCCTAACCCTGACTCCTAACCCTAAACCTACACGTAGACCTAAGTGCAGCACAGCTCTAACCCAATCCCTAGCCCTAGCCCTTTATCAGGACTTAACCATAGCCCTAGAACTAGCCCAATGCCTGACACTAATCCTAACGCTAAACCTAACCCTAGACCTAGCCCAAGCCCTAGCCCTAACCCTATCCCTAACCCTAGACCTAGCCCTAAACCTAACACTATCCTTAATGCTGACCCTAACCCTAACAGCCTTAACCCCTAACTATAAACCCAAACCATAACTCTATCACTAAACCTAACCCTAAGTGCTAACTATAACTCTAACATTAACCCTAAAACTAACCCTAACCCCTAACCCTAACCATAACCATAACTCTTAGTTAGTGCTAACACTAACCCTAATTCTAAAGCTAACCCTAAAAGTAAACCTAACCCTAAGCCTTAACCCTAACCCCTAATACTAACCCTAACCCTAATGCTAACCCTAAACCTAAAACCTAATCCTATCGCTAACCCTAAACCTAAGGCCTAACCCTAACTGTAACCATAACCCTAAACCCTAACCCTAACCACTAACTGTAACCCTAACACCTAACCCAAACCCTAACCCTAACCCTAAACCTAACCCGAACCCTAACAACCCTAACTCCTAACCCCTAATCCTAACCAGAATCTGAACACTAACCCCTAACCCTAACCCTAAGCCTAACAACTATCCCTAACCCTATTACTAACCCAAACTCTAAACATAAATCTAATCCTTACCCTTAACCTTAATCATAACCCATAACAGTAACCCAAACCTTATCCCTAACAATAACTAACCTGAGATCTAACCCTATCCCTTACCTCTAAACCTAAAACTAAACCCCCAACATTAACAATAACCACAAACCCTAACACTTAACACCTAACCTTAACACTATCCCCAACCCCAAACCCCAAAACGCTAACGCTAATGCTAACAGCTAATGCTAAGACTAACTGTTAAACCTTACCTAACCCTTAACCTTAAGCACTACCCCAACCACTAACCATAAACCTAACACTTAAACTAACCCTATGACTAACAATAACTTTAAACCTAACCCTAACACCTAACCCTAACCCTAAACTTCGCCCTATCCATTACCATAACACTAACGAGAACACTAACCCTAACTCTAATCCCTAACCCCTAACTCTAACCCTAACCCTAATGGCCTAAAACTAACCTTACCACTAAACCCTAAACCTAATCCTAAACCAAATCCTAACACAACCTTACAATAAACCTAACCCTAACCCTAACCCTAACCTAAACCTACCATAACCCTAAACCCTAACCCTAACGACTAAACCTAATCCTAATTCTAACCCTAACACTATACATAAACCTAACCCTAAACCCTAACCCTAAACCCTAATCCTAAACCTAACACTAACCCTAGCCCTAACGCTAAACCCTAACCCTAACCCTAACACTAACTCCTAACCCTAACCGTAACACTAACCCTAACCTTTAACCCTAACCCTAACCCTAACCCTGAACACTTAACTTATCCCTATCCCTAATGCCTAAGCCAAAAACTAACCCCAAACCTAACCCTAACCCTAGATCTAACCCTAGACCTAGACCTAACCCTAGCCTTAGCCATAGCCCTAGCCCTAGCCCTAATCATAGCCCTAATCCTAACACTAACACTAAATTCTATCCCTAACACTAAGCCTAAACTTTAACCCTAATCCTAATACTTACCCTAACCCTAAACATAAATCTAACCCTAAACCCTAATCCTAAACCTAACACTAACCCTAGCCCTAATTCCAAACACTAACCCTAACACTAACACTAACCCCTAACCCTAACCCTAACCTCTAAGTCTAAACCACATCCCTAACACTAACATAATTATATACATAACCCCAACCCTAATGCTTAACCTAACCCTAACCCCTAACCCTAACCCTAACACTAACACCAAACCCTAACCTTAACCCTAACCCTAGTGCCTAAACCTAAACCTAATCCCAGCTCTAACGCTAACCATAGCTTTAACCCTAGACCTAGACCTAACCCTATCCCTAGCCTTAGCCCTAGCCCTAGCCCTAATCAAAGCCCTAGCCCTAGACCTAACCCTAACCCTAACCCTAAACCTAAACCTAACCCTAGCCCTACCCTAATGCTAGCTCTAGTTCTAGCCATAACCCTAGCCCTAAAATAATCCTAACACTATCCCTAAACCTAACCATAACCCTAACAAGTCTAACCCCTAACAATAAACTTAACACTAACCCTACCCATAACCCTAACCGTAACAACCCTAACCCCTAACAATAAACCTAACCCCAAACCCTAACCTTAACCTTAACCGCTAACATTATCCCTAACGCTAACCATAATCCTAACCCTAACCCTAACTTCTAACCCTAACCCTAACACTAACCGCTAACCCTACCCCTAATTCTAACCCTAACCCTAAACGTAAAGCTAAGCTTAACCCCTAAACAAAATCCTAAACCCTACTTCAAATTCTAACCCTAACACTAAACATGACCCTAAAGCCTAACCCTAACCCTAATGCTTAAGCATAACACTAACCCTAACGCCTAACCGTAACCCTAATGATAATTCTAACCATAACCCTGACCCTAAACCCTATTCATAACCCTAATTCTAACCCTAAGGCTAAACTTAAACCAAACCCTAACCCTTAACCCTCACCTTAAATCCTATTCCTAACCCTAATCCCAAACACTAACCCTAAGCCTAACACTAACACTAGCACCTAACCCTAACCCGAACCATAACCCTACCGCTTAACACTAATCTTAACCATAAAATTAAAACTAACCCCTAATCCTAACACTAACCCCTAAACCTAAACCTAACACTATCCCTTACCGCTAAACCAAACACTAAACCCATAACCCTAACAGTAACACCGAACCCTGACCCTTAACCTTAAAACTAACCCAAGCCCGTAAACCAAACCGTACATCCTAACCCTAACAGTTAACCCTAAGACTAACCATTAAACCTTACGCTAACTGTAACCCTAGTTCTAAACCTAACACTAAACTTAATTCTAACCTTCAGCCTAAACCTAAGCCTAACAATATCACATAAACCTAACCCTAACCCCTAATCCTAACCCTAACCCTAGAGCTCACAAAAACCATAACCCTAACCCCTAAACCTAACTCTAACCCTAACACTAAACCTAACCCCTATCCCTAACCCTAACCCTAACACCAAACCCTAAACCTTGCCCTAACCCTAACCCCTAACCTTAAACCTAACCCTAACTCCTAACCCTAACCCTAAACCTAGCCCTAAGTTCAACCCTAGCTCTAAACCTAGCCCTAGCCCTAGACCTAGACCTAACCATAGACCTAGCCCAGCCCTAGCCCTGACACAAACCCCAACCCTAAAACTAACCCTAGCCCTAGCCCTAGCCCTATCCCTAACCCTAGCCTTAGCCCTAACCATAACACTATCCCTAACCATGAACCTAAGCCTAAAAGCCCTAACACCTAACCAAAACCCCAAACCATAACTCTATCACTAAAACTAACCCTAACTGCGAACCCTAACCCTAACACTAACCCTAACCCCTAACACTAACCATAACCCTAACTCTAACCGCTAACCCTAACCCTAATTCTAACACTAACCCTAAACTTAAACCTAACCCTAACCCCTAATCGTAACCCCTAATCCTAACCATAACCCTAACGCTAACCTTAAGCCTAAAGCCTAACCCTATCACTAACCATAACCCTAACACCTAACCCTAACCCTAACCATATCCCTAAACCCTAACCATAACCTTAAGAGCTAACCGTAACCCTAACGCCTAACCAAAACCCTACCCCTAACCCTAACCCCTAACCTTAACCCTAAACCTAAACCTAACCCCAAACTCTAACCATAAACCTAACCCAAACCCTAATATCCCTAACCCTGACCCTAAGCTGAACACTAACCCCTAACCCTAACTGTAAACCTAACTCTTATCCCTAACCCTACTTCTAACCCTAACCCTAAATCTAAACCTAATCCTGACCCTTAACCCCAACCCATAAACCTAAACCAAACCCTAAACCTAACATTAACACCTAACCCTAAATCAAACCCTATCCCTTACCCCTAAACATAAAAATAAACACCCAACCATAACACTAACCACAAACCCTAACCCTTAACCCCTAAACTTAACGCTATCCACAACCCCGAACCCACAACCGCTAATCCTAATCCTAACAGTTAACGCTTAGACTAACCTCTAAAAGTTACCCTAACCCTTAACCCTAAGTGCGACCCTTACCATTAACCATAAACCTAACACTTAACACTAACCCTAAGCCTAACCATAACCCTAAACCTAACCCTAAAACCTAACCATAATCCTAAACCTAACCCTATCCCTTACCAGAACACAAACCATATTTCTAACCCCTAAACCTAACCCTGACTCCCTAAAACCAAACTTACCCCTAATCCCTAACCCTAATCATAACCCTAATCCTAACACAATCCTTACACTAACCTTAACGCTAACGCTAACCTAAACCAACCATAACCCTAAACCCTAACACTAACCCTAATCTTCACCCCTAACCCTAATCCTAACCCTAAACCTAACCCCAAACCCTAACCCTAAACCTAACCCGAACCATAACAACCCTAACAACTAACCAGTAGTCCTAACCATAACCTTAACACTAACACATAACCCTAACCCTAAAACTAACACCTATCCATAAACCTACTTCTAACCCTAAGCCTAATTCTAAACCTAACCCTTAACCTTAAATTTAACCCTAACCCTAACGCTAACCCATAACCCTAACCCAAACCCTAACCCTAAAATTGACCCCTAACCCTAAATCTAAACCTAACCCTTGACCCTAAACCTAAAATTAAACACCTAACCCTAACACTAACACCAAACCCTAACTCCTAACCCCTAACCTTAACACTATCACCAACCAGGAACCACAAACCACTAACCCTAAACCTAACAGTTAACCTTAAGACTAACCATTAACCCTAAACACTAACCCTAAACCTAACACTAACCTAACCCTACCAAAACCCTAAACCCTAAACCTAACCCAAACCTTTAACACTAATCCTAATTCTCACCCTAACACTAAACATAAACCTAACCCTAAACCCTAACCCTAAACCATAATCCTAACACTAACACTAATCCTAGCCCTAGCGCTAAACCCTAACCCTAACCCTAAGACTAAACCCTAACCCTAACCCTAACACTAATGCTACCTTCTAACCCTAACTCTAATCCATAACACTAAAATAACCCTATCCATAACCCCTAACAATAACGCTTAACCTATCTAGCCACTAACCCTAACCTTAACACTAACCCTAATCCCGAACCCTAACCTTATCCCTAACCCTAACACTTAACCCTAAACCTAACCCCAGCCCTAACCCTAACCCTAGCTCTAACACTAGATGTAGACCTAACCCTAGCCCAAGCCATAGCGATAGCCGTAGCCCTAATCATAGTCCTAGCCCTAACCCTAACCGTAAACCTAACCCTAAATCTACCACTAGCTCTAAACCTAGTCCTAGCCCTAGCCCTAGACATAATCCTAGCCTTAACACTATCCCTAAACCTAACCATAACCCTAACAACCCTAACACCTAACACTAAACCTAACCCTAACCCTAACCATAACCCTAACCCTAACAGCCCTAACAACTAACCCTAACAATAAACCTAACCACAAACCCTAACCCTAACCCTAACCGCTAACCCTAACCCTAATGCTAACCCTAACCCTAACATCTAACCCTAACCATAAACATAAAGCTAAGCTTAACCTATAAAACAAACCCTAAACGCTAATCCTAATCCTAACCTTAACACTAAACCTAACCCTAAACCCTCACCCTAACCCTAACACTAATCCTTAACCTTAATCATAACACTAGTCCCTAGCCCTAAACCTATCCCTAACCTCTAACCCTAACCATAACCCTAAACCCAAAACTAACTCTAAACCCTAACCTAACCATAACCGTAATGCTAAGAATAACCCTAACACTAACTCTAACCCCTAAACACTAACGGTAACCCTAACACTAATTCTAAACCTAACCCTAACCCCTAACCATAACCCTAACCCTAACCCCTATCCCTAACCCTAATTCTAACCCTAAGCCTAAACCTAAACAAAACCCTAATCCTTAACCCTAACAATAAAACCTATTCCTAACCCTAACCCTAACCCTAACCACTAACACTAACCTTAACACTAACTTCAGCCCCTAACCCTAACCTGAACACTAACCCTAACCCTTAACCCTAATCTTAACCATAAACCTTACCCTAAACCATAACCCTAACACTAACCCCTAAACCTAAGCTTAACCCTATCTCTTACCCCTAAAAATAACATTAAACCCCTAACTCTAACAGTAACACCAAACTCTAACCCCTAAACTTAACACTAACCCTACCCCCTACGCCCAAACCTCACACCCTAACCCTAACAGTTAACCCTAAGACTAACCGTTAAACTTTACCCTAACCATAACCCTACCCCTAACTCCTAACCCTAACCTTAATTCTACACTTCAGCCTAAACCTAAAACTAACACTATCCCCTAACCCTAACCCTAACCCCTAATACTAACCCTAACACTAATGCTCACCCTAACCATAAACCCTAACACTAACCCCTAACCCTAACCTTAACACTAACAACTAACCTTAAACCTAACCCCTATCCCTAACCGTAACCCTAACGCCAAACCCTAACCCTTACACTAACCCTAACACCTAACCCTAAAACTAACCCTAACTCCTAACCTTAACCCTAAACCTAGCCCTAAGTTCAACCCTAGCTCTACCCCTACCCCTAGCCCTAGACCTAGATCTAACCGTAGCCCTAGCCCTAGCCCTAGCCCGGACACTAACAATAACCCTAAATCTAACCCTAGCCATAGCCCTAGCCATAGCTATAGCCCTATCCCTAAACCTAGCCCTAGCCCTACCCATAGCACTATCCCTAACCCTGACCCTAAGCCTAACAGCCTTAACCCCTAACCATAACCCGAAACCATAACTCTATCACTAAACCTAATCCTAAGAGATAACTCTAACCCTAACACTAAACCTAACCCTAACACTAACCATAACCCAAAGTCTAACTGCTAAGCCTAACCATAATTCTAACACTAACGCTAAACATAAACCTAACCATAACCCCTAACCCTACCACCTAATACTAACCCTAACCTTAACGCTAACCCTAAACCTGACCCTATGGCTAACCCTAAACCTAACGCCTAACCATAACCCTAACCCTAACCCTAACCCTAATGCCTAACAGTAACTCTAATGCCTAACCCAAACCCTAACCCTAACCCTAACACTAAACCTAAACCTAACCCCAAACTGTAACCCTAAACCTAACATGAACGCAAACAACTCTAACCCCTTACCCCTAATCCTAACCCTAACCTGAATACTAACCACAAACACTCACCCTAAACAAAACACCTATCCCTAATCCTACTTCTAACCCTAACCCTAAACATAAAAGTAACCCTAACCCTTAACCTTAACCGTAACTCATAACCCTAACCCAAACCCTAACACTAACATTAACACTTAACCCTAAATTTAACCCTATCCTTTACCCATAAACCTAAAACTAAACCCCCAACCCTAACTCTAACGACAAACCCTAACCCTTAAACCCTAACCTTAACACTATACACAACCCCGAACCCCAAACCACTAACCCTAAACCTAACAGTAAACCCTAAGATTGTTAATGCTTACCATAACCCTTAACACTAATCACTACAATAACCATTTAACCTAAACCTAACACTTAACACTAACATTAACCCTAAAGCTAACCCTAACACCTAACCATTATCCTAAACTTAACCCTATCCCTAACCATAACACTACCGAGAACACTAACCCTAACCCTAACCCCAAACCCTAACCCTAACTCTAAACCCCAAAAAGTAACCCTACCCCTAAACGCTAATCCTAACCCTAACTCTAAATCTAACACAACACTTACAATAACCCTAACCCTAACCCTAACCTAAACCTACCATAACCCTAAACCCTAACTCTAACCCTAACCCTAACACTAACACTAACCCCTAACCCTAATCCTAATTCTAACCCTAAACCTAAACCTAAACCTAACAGTAAACCCTAACCCTAATCCCTAAACTTAACCCTAGCCCTAGAGCTAAACCCTAACACTAACCCTAACACTAACCCCTAACCCTAACCATAATTCTAACCCTAACCTCTAACCCTAACCTTCATCCCTAATACTAACATAACCCTATCCATAACCCCAACCCAAATGCTTAACCTAACGCTAACCCCTAACCCTAACCCTAACACTCACCCTAAACCCGAAACCTAACTTAACCCTAACACTAATGCTTAATCCTAACCCTAACCCCAGCCCTAACCCGAACCCTAGCTCTAACCCTAGACCTAGACCTAACCTGAGCCCAAGCCATAGCCTTACCCTTAGCCCTAATCATAGCCCTAGCCCTAGCGCTAACCCTAACACTAATCCTAACCCTAAACCTAACCATAGCCCTAGCCCTACCCCTGGCAATAACCCTATCTCTAACACTAACCTTAACACTATCCCTAAACCTAACCATAACCCTAGCAACCCTAACCCCTAACACTAAACCTAACCCTAACCATAACTGTAACCCTAATGCTGACAGCCCTAACAACTAACCCTAACAATAAACCTAACCACAAACCCTAACCCTAACCCTAGCGCTAATCCTAACCCTAACTTCTAACCCTAACCCTAACACTAACCCCTAACACTAACCCTAATTCTAACCCTAACCCTAAACGTATAGCTAACCTTAACCTCTAAAGCAAACCCAAAACCCTAATCCTAATCCTAACCTTAACACTAAACCTAACCCTATATCCTAACCCTAACCCTAACACTAATCCCTAACCTTAACCCTAACCCTAATCCCTAACCCTAAACCTAACCCCGAACCTCTAACCCTACACTAACACTAACCCTTAAACCTAACCCTAAATCTAATGCTAAGAATAACCCTAACACTAACTCTAACCCCTAACACCTAACGGTAACCCTAACGCTATCTCTAACCCTAACCATAACCCTAACCCTAACCCCTATCCCTAATCCTAATTCTAACCCTAAGCCTAAAGCGAAACCAAACCCTAACCCTTAACTCTAACCCTAAAACTTATTCCTAACCCTAACCCTAACCCTAACCCTAACCACTAACCCTAACCCTATAACAAACTTTAGCCCCTAACCCTACCCCGAACCCTAAACCTAACTCTTAACCCTGATATTAACCACAAACCTAACCCTAACACCTATCCCTAACACTAACCCCTAAACATAAACCTAACCCTATCCCTTACCCCTAAACCAAACACTAAACCCCTAACCCTAACAGTAACACCAAACCCTAACCCCTAACCTTAACACTAATACTACCCCTTTAACACAAACCTCACATCCTAACCCTAACAATTACACCTAAGACTAACTGTTAAATCTTACCCTAACCGTAACACTAGCCCTAACACCTAACCCTAAACTTAATTCTAACATTCAGCCTAAACGTAAACCTAACACTATCGCCTAAACCTAAACCTAATCCCTAATCCTAACCTTAATCCTAATGCTCACTATAATCATTAACCCTAAACCTAACCCTAACCCCTAACCCTAACGCTAACCCTAACACCTAACCCTAAACCTAAACCCTATCACTAACCCTAATCCTAAACCCTAACACTAACCCTTACCCTAACCCTAACCCCTAAACCTAACACTAACCGTAACTTCTAATCCTAACCCTAAACATAGCCCTAAGTTCAACCCTAGCAATAACCCTAGGCCTAGCCCTAGACTGAGACCAAGAGCTAACTCTAGCCCTAGCCCTAGTCCTTACACTAAACCTAAAGCTAAACCTAACCCTAGCCCTAGCCCTACCTCTATCCCTAACACTAGCCCTAGGCCTAACCCTAACACTATCCCTAACACTGAAACTAACATTAACAGCCCTAACCACTAACCATAACCCCAAACAATAACTCTATCACTAAACATAACCCTGACCGCTACTACTAATCCTAATGCTAACACTAACCCTAACCCTAACCCCTAACCATAACCATAACCCTAAATCTAACCGCTAACCCTAACTCTAATCCTAACACTAACCTTAAACCTAAACATAACCCTAACCCCTAAACCTAACCCCTAATTCTAACTCTAACCCTAACGCTAACCCTATCCTAAAACCTAACCCTATCGCTAACCGTAATCCTAACGCCTAACCCTAATCCTAACCATAACCCTAAACCCTAACCCTAACCCATAACCTTAACCCTAACCCTAAACCTAACCCCAAACACTAACACTAAATCTAACCCGAACCCTAACAACCCTAACCCATAACTCCTAATCCTAACCCTAACCCAAACACTAACCCCTTACCAACCCTAAACCTAACACCTATTCCTAACCCTACGTCTAACCCTAACCCTGAACATAAACTTAACCTTACACTTAACCTTAACCCTAACCCATAACCCTAACACAAACCCTAACGCTAACATTAACCCTAACCCTAAATCTAACCCTATCCCTTACTCCTAAACCTAAAACTAAACCCCTAACCCTAACACTAACCCCAAACCCTAACCCCTAATTCCTAACCTTAACACAATCCCCAATCCGAACCCCAAACCGCTAAACCTAAACCTAACAGTTATCCCTAAGACTAACCATTAAACCTTTCGCTAACCCTTAACCCTAAATCCTACCATAACCATTAAACCTAAACCTAACATTTAACAATAACCCTAAACCTAACCCTAATACCTAAGCCTAACCCTAAACCTAACCCTATTCTTAACCATAACACTAACCAGAACACTAACCCTAACCCTAACCCCTAACACTAACACTAACCATAACCCCTTAAAACTAACCCTACCCCTAATCCCTAAGCATAACCCTAACCCTAAATCTAACACAACTCTTACACTAATCCCAGCCCTAGCATAGCACTAGCCCTAATCATAGCCGAAGCCCTAGCCCTAACCCTAACCCTAAACCTATCCCTAGTGCTAGCCAAAATCCTAGCCCTAGACATAATCCTAGCCCTAACACTAAGACTAGCACTATCCCTAAACCTAACCATAACTCTAACAAACCTGACACCTAACACTATACCTAACCCTAAACATAACCCTAACCCTAACAGCCATAACCCCTAACCCTAACAATAAACCTAACCCCAAACCCTAACCCGAACCACTAACCCTAACACTAACCCTAACCCTAACTCTGACCCTAACTACTAAAACTAACCCTAACACTAACCCCTAACACTAACCCTAACCCTAATTCAAAACCTAACCTTAAATGTAAAGCTAACCTTAACCACTACACCAAAACTGAAACCTTAATCCTAATCCTAACCCTAAAGCTAAACCTAATCCTAAACCCTAACCCTAACCCTAACCACAAACCCTAACCCTTACCCTAACCCTAACCTCTAACCCCAAAACTAACACTAACTCCTAACCCTAACCCTAAACCTAGCCTTAAGTTTAACCCTAGCTCTAACCCTATCCCTAGCCCTAGTCCTAGACCTAGACCTAACACTAGACCTAGACTTAGCCCTAGCCAGGACACTAACCCTAACCCCAAAATTAACCATAGCCCTAGCCCTAGCCCTAGTCCTAGCCCTAGCCCTAACCCTAACACTATCCCTAACCCTGACACTAACCCTAACAGCCCTAACCCAAACCATAACCAGAAACCCTAAATCTATCACTAAACCTCACCCTAACTGCTAACCCTAAACTTAATGCTAACCCTAACCATAAACCTAACTCTAACCGCTAACCCTAACCCTAATTCTAACACTAACAATAAACCTAAAACTAACCCTAACCCCTAACCCTAACCCGTAACTCTAAACGTAACCCTAATGCTAACCCTAAACCTAAAACCTAACCCTATCGAAAACCCTAACCCCAACGCCTAACACTAACCCTAACCATAACCCAAAACCCTAACCATAACCCTAACCCCTAACCATAACCCTAATGCCTAAACAAAACCCTAACCCTAAACCTAACCCCAAAACCTAACCCTAAACATAACCCGAACTATAACAACCCGAACCACTAACCCCTAACCCTAACCCTAACCTGAACACTAAATCCTAACCATAACCCTAAACCTAACAGCTATCCCTAACCCTAATTCTAACCCTAAGCCTAAACATAAACCTAACCCTTACCTGTAACCTTAACCCTAACCCATAACCCTACCCAAAACCTTAACCTAACATTAACCCCTAACCATAAATCTAACCCTATCCCTTACCCCTAAACCTAAAACTAAACCCCTAACCCTAACACTAACCCCTAACCTTAACACTATCCTCAACCATGAATGTGAAACCGCTAATCCTAAACCTAACAGTTAATGCTAAGACTAACCTTTAAACCTTACCCTAACCCTTAACCCTAAACGCTACCATAACCATTAACCCCAAACCTAACACTTAACTCTAACCCTAACCCTAACCCTAAACCTAACACTAACACCTAACCTTAACCCTAAAGCTAACCCTATTCCTAACCATAACACTAACCAGAACACTAACCCTAACCCTAACCACTAACCCTAACCCTAACCACCTAAAACTAACCCAACCCCTAATCCCTAAGCCTAACCCTAACCCTAAACCTAACACAACCCTTACACTAACCCTGACCAGAACACTAACCTAAACCTACCATAACCCTAAACACTAACACTAACCCTAGCAATAGCCCTAGCCCTAGCCCTAATCATAGCACTAGCCCTAGCCCTAATCCTACCCCTAACCCTAAACCTAAACCTAACACTAGCCCTAGCCTTAGCCCTAGCCCTCACCATAACCCAGCCCAAACAGTAACCCTAACACTATCCCTAAACATAATGATAACCCTAACAACACTAACACCTAAAAATAAACCTAACCCTAAACCTAACCATAATGCTAACCCTAACAGCACTAACTCCTAACAATAAAATTAAACCTAAACCCAAACCCTAAACCATAATGCTAACCATAATGCTAACCCTAACCCTAACACTAATGCTAACTTCTAACCCTAACCCTAACACTAACTCCTAACCTTAACCATAATTCTAACCCTAAGGCTAAATGTAAAGCTAACCGTAACCCCTAAACCAAACCCTAAACCCTAATCCTAATCCTAACCCTAACGCTAAACCTAACCCTAAATCTGAACCCTAACCCTAACACTAATCCCTAACCTTAACCTAACACTAACCCCTAACTCTAATCCTAACCCCTAAACTCTAACCCTAACAATAACCCTAACACTAACACCTAAATGTAACCCTAACCCTAAAGCTAAGAATAACCCTAACACTAACTCTAACACCTAACCCCTAACCGTAACCCTAACACTTACTCTATACCTGACCCTAACCCCTAACCATAACCTTAACCCTAACCCCTATCCATAACTCTAATTCTAACCCTAAGCCTAAACCTAAACCAAACCCTAACCCTTAACCCTAACCCTAAAACCTATCCCTAACCCTAACCCTAACCCTAACCCTAACACTAACACTAACTTTAGTTCCTAACCCTAATCCGAACCCTAATCTGAACCCTTAACCATAATCTTAAACATAAACCTAACCCGAAGCCCTAACTCTAACACTAACCCCTAAACCCAAACCTAACCATATACCTTACCCTAAAACTAACACTAAACCCCAACACTAACAGTAACACTAAACTCTAACTCCTAACCTTAACACAAACCCTACCCCCTAAACCCAAACCTCACATCCTAACCCTAAGAGTTAGCCCTAACACTAACTGTTAAACCTTACCCTAACCATAACCCTAGCCCTAACACTTAACCCTAACTATAATTCTAAACTTCAGCCTAAATCTAAACCTAACACTATCCCCTAACCCTAACCCTAAGCCCTAATAACAACCCTAACCCTATGCTCACCCTAAACATAAAATCTACCCTAACCCTAACCCCTAACCCTAACCGTAACCCTAACACCTAACCCTAAACCTAACCCCTATCCCTAACCCTAACCCTAACCACGAACCCTAAACCTTAACTTAACCTTAACCCCTAATCGTAAAACTAACCCTAACTCCTAACCCTAACCCTAAACCTAGCCCTAAGTTCAACCCTAGCTCTAACCCTAGCTTTAGAACTAGACCTAGACCGAACCCTAGCCTTAGCCTTAGCCCTTCCCCAGACACTAACTCTAACCCTAAAAGTAAACCTAGCCCTAGCCCTATCCCTTACTCTAGCTCTAGCTCTAACACTAACATTATCCCTAACCCTGACCCTAAGCCTAATAGCTCTAACCACTAACCATAACCCAAAACCCTAACTCTATCACTAAACCTAACCCTAACTGCAAACCTAACCCTAACGCTAACCCTAACCATAATGCTAACTCTAACCACTAACCCTAACCTTAATTCTAACACTAACCCTAAACCTAAACCAAACCCTAACCCCTTACATTAACACCTAATCCTAAACCTAACCCTAACGCTAACCCTAAACTGAAAACATAACCCTATCGCTAACCATAAACCTAACGCCTAACTCTAACCATAACCATAACCCTAAAACCTAACCCTAACACTCATCCCTAACCATAACCCTAATGCTTACACAAACCCTAACCCTAAACCTAACCCCAAACACTAACCCTAAACCTAACACAAACACTAACAACCCTAACTCCTAATTCCTAATCCTAACACTAACCTGAACACTAATCCCTAACCCTAAACCTAAACCTAACAGCTATCCCTAACCCTACTTCTAATTCTAACCCTAAACATAAACCTAACACTTACCCATAACCTTAAACCTAACCCATAACCCTAACCCAAACCTCAACCCTAACATTAACCACTAACCCTAAATCTAACCCTATCCCTTACCACTAAACTTAAAACTAAGCCCCTAACCCTAACACTAACCCCAAACCCTAACCCCTAACCTTAGCACTATCCCCAACCACGATCCCAAAACCATTAACCCTAAACCTAACAGTTAATCCTAAGACTAACCGTTAAACCTTACCCTAACCCATAACTCTAACTGCTACCCTAACCATTAACCCTAAACCTAACACTTAACACTAAGCCTAACCTTAAACCTAAACCTAAACCTAACCATAACACTAAAACCTAACCCTAAACCTAATATTCCTAACATTAACACTAACCAGAACACTAACCCCAACCCTAACCTCTAACCCTAATCTCAGCCCTAAACCCCAAAAACTAACCCTACTTTTAATTGCTAACGCTAACCCTAACCCTAAACCTAACACAACCCTTACACTAACCCTAACCCTAACCCTAACCTAAACCTAACATAACCCTAAACACTAACCCTAACCCTAACTCTAACCCCTAACCCTAATCATAATTCTAACCCTAACCCTAACATAAACCTAACCCTATGCCATAACCCTAACCCCTAATCCTAACCCTAACACTCATCCTAGCCCTAACACTAAACACTAACCCTAACCCTAACACTAACCCCTAACCCTAATCATAATTCTAACCCAACCCTAAACATAAACTTAACCCTAAACCCTAACCCTAACCCCTAATCCTAACCCTAACACTAAGCCTAGCCCTAACGCTGAACACTAACCCTAACCATAACACTAACACCTAATACTAAACCTAACCCTAACACTTAACCCTAAGTCTAACCTTTAACCCTAACCCTAACCCTTAAGCCTAACCTTAACACTTAACTGTAAACTTAATCTTAACCGTTAACCCTAATCCTAACCCTAACACTTAACGCTAAACATAACCCTAACCATTAACCCTAACCCTAAACCTTAACCCTAACACGAACTCTAACACTTAACCCTAATACTATCCCTTAACTCTAACCCTACTCTTTCACCCTAATCCTAACCCTTAACACTAACCACTAACTCTAACCCTAACACTTAACCCTAACCCTAACCATTAACACTCACCCTAAACCTTAACCCTAATACTAAACCTATCACTTAACCCTAATCCTTAACCCTAACCCTAACACCTACCGCCTAAACCTAACACTAACCCTAACCCTTAACCTCTAACCCCTAACCCTAATACTGACCCTAACACCTAACCACAAACCCCTAACCATAACCATAACCATAATTATCACACTTCTTCCATTCTCAGAGCTAAGCAAACATGCAATCATCCCATGCCATGCGTGAAAAAAGACTCTGCCACTATGTCCTGCATGAAACACATGGGCCCATACCCAGGGTACAATAGAGGGGGTTCCCAGTGACAATCCCAGCAACGTAACCCACCACCCTAGTGCAGCCAGGACCCGTGGCCTAAGCATACACACTACCCCTAACCCATAACCCTACTCCTAAATATAACAACTAACCCTAAATCTATTGCTCACCGTAACACCTAAACCTAACCCTAAGTTTAATCCCATAAACTTACCTTAATGGATGACTTACCCTGACAACAGCCCCATCCCATAATTGTAACCCCAACTCCTACCTGTAAACATAACACCTAAACCCTAACCCTTACCCTAAAGCCTAGATGTAACCCTAAACCCAAACCTAACACATAACACTAACCCTAACCCTAACCCCTTACCTAACACTAACCTGGAACACTGATCCTAACCCTAACCCCTAACCATAACCATAACCCTTAGCTCTAACACTAACCCTAACCTGAACTCTTAACCCTAACCCTAAAACTAAAGTACAAACCCTAACCCTACCCCTTAACCCTAAACCTAACCTTAACCGTTAACCCTAACCCTATCACTAACCCTTAAAACTAATCCAGACACATAACCCTAACCCTAACTGTTAACCCTCACCCTAACCTTTAACCCTGACCCTAACCCTAACCCTAACCCTTACCCGTAATACTAACCCTAACTTTTAACCCTAATCCTAACCCTTAACACTAACCCTAACACTAACCCCTAAACCTAAACCCAACCCTAACAACTAACCCCTAACCCTCACACTAACCCTATCCCATAACCCCAAACCTCGACCCCTAACCCTAACCCTACTTCTAACTCTTCTTCCATTCTGAGGTAAACAAGCCCACACTGCAGCCATGCCATGTGTGAGATGAAGCTCCGCCTGAGTCCTGTGTGACAGGCAGGGTCCCATACCCATGGTAAGATGGAGTGGGGTCCATGGGTTTGTAGGCTTGCTAAACTCCAGGTTGGAAGAATTGTGATAGTCATATATAGGGTTGTTTACATTTACTTATAGAAAGCTACTATTGAGGTGTGCTTTGTAGGCTTGCCTTACTCTAGTTTGGATGAAGTGGGCGAGAATTATATGGGAACGTTAGCATTGAGTTAGAGGGAGCATCTATGGGGGGGGGTGCTTTTTAGGCTTGCTAAACTCTAGTTTGGAAGAAGTCCGAGAGTCATATATAGAAACGATTGCATTCATTCAGAGAAAGCAATTATAGGGAGTTTATTTGTAGGCTTGCTAAGATCTCCTTTGGAGGAAGTCAAGAGTCATATATAGGAATGCTTACATTCACATAAAGCATCTATGGGGGGTGGTTTCTAGGCTTCCTAAACTCTAGTTTGGAAAATGGGGAAAGTCATATATAGGAACGCTTACATTTACATAGAGGAAGGAATATCTGCGGGGATTTGC
Source organism: Prolemur simus (assembly GCA_003258685.1). Lineage (NCBI taxonomy): Eukaryota > Metazoa > Chordata > Mammalia > Primates > Lemuridae > Prolemur > Prolemur simus. The sequence goes on along the minus strand of MPIZ01001000.1, from coordinate 129,207 downwards.
AGTATTGCTAAAATCTTAGATTGGAAAAATCACGGGAGTCATGTATAGGAATGTTAACATTCACTTAATGAAAACAACTATCAGGTGGTGGTTTCCAGGTTTGCTATGCTCTAGTTTGGAAGAAGTACTACAGTCATATATACGAAAGCTTACATTCACTGTGAGAAAGCAATTATGGGTGGGTGCATTGTAGGCATGCTAAACTCTAGTTTGGAAAAATTTCGAGAACAATTTATAGGAAAGCTTACAGTCACGTAGAGAAAGCAACTACCGGAGGTGCTGTGTAGGCTTGCTAAACTCTAGTTTGGAAGAAGGGCCATAGTCATATATACAAAGGCTAAATTCATTCAGAGAAAGCAGCCGTCGGGGATTGGTTTGTAGGCTTTCTCAACTCTAGTGTGGAAGACTTGCAAGAGTCATATATAGGAAGGATTACATTCACTGAGAGAAAACAACTATGGGGGTGCTTTGTAAGCATGCAAAACTCTAGCTTGTAATGCATGCGACAGTCATTCATAGGAATGCCTAAATTCACTCAGAAAAAGCAACTATGGGAGGGATGTTTGTAGGCATGCTACTCTCTACTTTGGAAGAAATTCGAGTCACATATAGGAAGGCCTATATTCACTCAAAGAAAGTATGGGGGGGTGTTATTTTGGCATGCTAAAATCTAGTTTGAAAAGAGTACGAGAGTCATATATAGGAACGCTTACATTCACACAGAGAAAGAAACTACGGGGTGGAGTTAGGTAGGCATGCTGAACTCTAGTTTGGGTGGAGTTCCAGAGTCCTATTTAGGAAAGGTAACAGCCACTTAGAAAAAGCAAGTGTCGGCGGGTGGTTTGTAGGCATGATAAAGTCTACTTTCAATGAAGTGTATGTGACATATACGGGAATGCTTATATTCACTCAGAGAAAGCAACGTTGGGGTGGTGGTTTGTAGACATACTCAATTGTAGTTGGGAAGAAGTAAGAGAGTCATACATAGAAATGCTGACCTTCACGCAGAGAAAGCAACTATGGGGTGGTGTTTTGTAAGCATGCTAATCTCTAGTTTGGAAGAAGTTCAAGAGTAATATATAGCAAAGCTTAGAGTTACTTAGAGAAAACAGCTCTCTGGGTGTGGTTTGTAGGCCTGTTAAACTCTACTTTGGAAGAAGTGCGAGAGTCATGTATGGGAACACCTAAATTCACTCAGAGAAAGCAATCTTGGGGTTGTGGTTTGTAGGCATACTAAACTCTAGTTTCGAAGAAGCACAAGTCCTGGGGAGGGGCAAGATGGCAGAGTGGAGGTGACCTCCTGGATTCGTGCTCCTGGAAAGGAAGGCATGGATCTCGACCTGCCACAACGCTAGAGGATTGCTCCCCCACAGGAACGGAGGGGTGAACCCACGGAGAATCACCGTGGGACACAGAGAACAGGAAAAAACAGAGGCGAGTGGGAAATCAGACCGAGATAATTTGGAGAGTGCGGGACGGAAAACAGACAGCAGAGTGCGGGACGGCCGTACCCGCCTCACCGATGAGTGAGGCGGGTTCAGCCCCACAGCAAAGCGGTTTGTCCTCCCCACTGACCCCCACATACACTCGGTCAGGGATCTGACTGAAATTGGTGCAGAATAACCGCGGGAGACGTGGAGCTCCGAGGACAGGTGACATAAGCAGGAGGGACCTTGGACTCTGGCGGGTCTCCGCAGTGCCCTGTCTCTTAAAGGGACAGACGCGGACCTGCACCGAGGAAAGGGGCCGCAAGCGTGAAATATTAAAGCGGGAATTTTTTGCTCTGTTCTTCCCCTATGGCGGCTTTCTGTCTGGGGAGCTGCTGTGGGCCCTGGCGCCGGCCGAGCTGTGAACACTATCCCCCAGCGCCCGTGACCGACGGGCACGCAGTCACGATCTTGGTTCCTACAGCTTAGCAGACGCCGATCCATAGGGGGCCACGTGGTTCCCGTGCAGATCCCCCTCTCATAGCCCATGACACAACGCCAAGAGCAGTGGCTCTGTGTGAACTCTGTGGACAGGAGACATCAGCGGGAAAGAGCTAAGACTCTTGAACGTGGAATAAGAGGGGTATTTTTTATTTTAATTTTTTTTATCTCTTTCTTTCTTTCTTTCTTTTTCTTTTTCTTTTCTTCCTTGTTCTCCCTTTTTCTTTTTCTTGTTATTGATTTATTTTTTTTTATTTTTTTTTATTTTTAGTTTTATTTTCAGTTTTATTTTATTTTATTTTATTTATTTTTTTATCTCTCTCTTTCTTTCTTTCTTTCCTTTTCTTTTTTTCTTGTTTTCTCTTTCTTTTTCTTGTTATTCATATAGTTCCTTTTTTATTTTATTTTATTTTATTTTATTTTATTTTATTTTATTTTATTATTTTTTAGTATTGTTATAGTGGTTTCTTTGTTTGCTTGTTTGTTTATTTGGGGTTTTTTCTTTCTTTTTTTCTTTTTTTCTTCCTCTCTTTCTTTTTCTTTTCTCCTCTTTGGTGGCCCTCCAGCCCAGGAGCTACTGTATACTCCTGAGTGCTCCAGACCCCCAGCTCTGATTCCTATCAGACCCTGAAAATTGCCCCCCAGTGCCAGTGATCTGCGGGTGGGCAGCAGCAATTGTGCGGGCCAAGGTCTAACTGCTGCAGAGCCATAGGGTGCCAGGAGGCTCCCCAGGATGCTCCATCCCCTGATCCGTAGACCCTATCCAGGTCCCCTTCCCAGGTGTGAACACTGAGTGCTTCCCCAGATGCAAGAGTGTGGAGCCCGGACCTTGGGAACACTGGGACAGGGTAGATCTTTGCCCGTGGGAGCTGCAGCAGCTGGGGCACTGAGTGAGTGAGGGCACCACCTCCTCCGCCTAGCCAGTGTCTTTCCTGCAGAAAGAGACAGAAACCACACATCCAGAGGAAGAACCAAAAGAGGGGGAAAAAAAAAGAAAAAGAGAGGGAGAAGAGGCTTTCTGCTTGCAAATAGTGTGAATCCTGCCTACTAATTGAAAGTCCACAACACAGTGATTTAACTTGCCAAACTGGTCTTAGGTCAAGCCAACCCTCTGGGGGTGGACCCATCAGAAGCAGTCCCCCAACTGAGATACAAAAAAACTCTAAACAACACACAACAGTCTCCCCCTCCAGACAAAGGAAGCAACATACCTAGATTGTTTCACAGCCTAAGAACAGAGTAGAAGACGTGTTGTTAACTAGACTAAAGGTGTGAGAAAAGATCTAGATCTAACAATAGAGCCAGATGGGAAGGGCTCAGCAGAAAAATATGGGGAGCACAAAAAAACCAAAAGGAAACCTTGCCCCCAAAGAGAAATACCAACTCTCCTCCAATTGGCACAAACCAGATTCAGAATACCAACATGTTACCAGAAGAATTTCAGTCTTGGGTTATACATAAGCTGAATGATATACAAGCAAAAATAGATAACCAACACAAAGAAAACACAAAAAAATTCCAGGATTTGGGAGAAAAATTCACTAAAGAAATAGAAATATTGAAGAAGAACCAAACTGAACTCCTAGAAATGAGGGATCTATTCAGGGAGCTACAAAACACAGTGGAAAGTCTGAAGAACAGGGTAGATCAAATAGAAGACAGAATCTCAGAGATCGAAGATAACTCTTTCCAATTAAATAAGAC